>CM076570.1:179629714-179838564 GCA_034641835.2 Pinus albicaulis | reverse complement strand
AGATAATACTTCACATTTTCATCGTTGATAGTAGGTGCAATTACAAAAAAAACATTTCCTGCACAGTAAAAACAACTTATGTATTTAAATATAGATCATAATTAACATGAAAAATTAACTTTAAAATTATTTTAGTATCTATTTCTAGATCTTTATCATTTGAAAGCAATTCAAATGTTACTTTATCTAACAAGATTAGAAACTCGATCACCATCAGATGATATTGTAGTCTCCTCTGATTGCATTTCTTCAAACTTTGCAACGGACATTTTCCCCTTTATATTTAGCTCTATATGTTTCCAATCTTTTACATACATTTTGTTTTCACAAACATCATTGGATTCTGTGTTGTCTATGCAAACATGACAAAAACAAGAATATTTTCTTTTATCCATTGCAAACACATTTGTGGATAACTTTGTTTTAATTGAATGCAATTTTCGAGTCCCTTTTATTGTTTCAACGTCATCTTCAATCGATCTATCTACATCTTCGACCCCAATATGCCAAAAAAAAAACTATATGGAAAATTCAAAGAAGAATGTAAATATGATATCAAAATATCATCAAAGATAATCATTGTGATAAATGTACACTATTTAAAATTGGATATCCAATGAAAATTAAATTGAATGTACCTTCGCACTTCCCTTTATCGGTTAGTCTCATGGCTTAGTGCAACAATGCATTATTGAACAACTTCTTTAGCGTCCACAATTCGATTTGCAGAGGGGTCCATTTGATATCTTTGAAGTGCTCGTCTTATGCATGCCCCTGCACTGTCATGTTCTCCTTTTCCATGACTAGTCTCAAATAAATTCCAACAATGCTTAATGCAGGTTTTCTTATGAAGATAATGCAACCAAAAGAATGATCATGAAGACTTGAATTGACTTGCGCATCCATCTGACCATATCCAATGTTCATTGAATTTTATTCGACGACTTTTCAAGGAGTCATAAATCTTTCCAAAACAATGTTGTACAAAATATGTATCATGTGTACGATCGTCACTGATATAAAAGTGATATTCTTTAATAACATGTCGATTTTCACTGGTTCTTTCTATATGATCAACATTTTGTTCAACATGTCTATATATAATATGGATGAGCATGGAGACTTGGTCATAATGATAGTATTCACTCTTAATTTCCTTTTGTGGAACAAATGTGTAGTTTTCTGTAAAATTAATTACTGAAAAAATGGTCCCTAGTGGAAAAAATTCATGAGATATTTTGAATTGCAAGTCTTGCCATCGAGATCTATGGGAATTATTGGTGTATCTATAAATTTCTACCTCAAACTTTCTCAAAAAAATTGTCATAGAAATTTCTTCTTCTTGTAATTCAAATCCTTTAGCACAATTTGAACCTTGAATCGATGTATGGATATATTCGTATCTCTTCCATTTCACTTTCATGTTGGACAATGATTGATCATTTATATCAGTACGATATTTTTTTTGAAATTTAGTCAAATTTCCACAATCATCACATTTTTTTACCACCAACACATTTCTTTTTGTAAAATAATTCATCGCTTTCTCTTCCACATAGAATTTGAGATATGAAATCATGGATAGTGGAATGAGTGGGTGAATTTTTCCAAAATATTCTACCAAAATTAAGGAATGTGTCATAATATAGCTGAAATTCCACATGATAACGACAACAACAAGTGTCGCGTATGGTGATAGTTTTTCATACCATGGTTTTTATTGCACAAAAGCACTGATTGAGAAATCAATTTCACGATTCTCTTCTTTGAACTTGTTGAACAAATCTATTTGAGTGGTGTCCAAGAAATGTTTTGCATGTGTTTCATATTGATTTCATGTTATTCTTCTTTGCGTCACATCCCCTTGCATTTGGCAAAACACGTGAATTTTTCTTCCAATATTCATATATTATTTTTTTAACATTTTCTCCAAGCCTATCTTTGTATGGTTTCCTACAAATAGCTCTCCAACAAGCGAGTTCATCATTTACATCTATTTGCAACCGAAATTTACGATGTTTGTGCAAAGTTTTTTGTGAGGTTCCTAATGCTCGTGCCATATATTTTACCAAGCGATTCTCTTTAGTAATTGATGAAACCACTGCCATGTGTATTGCCTACGTGAAAGTGAAACATTTTTCTATCTAGATCTTCTAACTGAATTTATAGCCCTATTTATATTTTGTATCACATTTTCCTTCATTTTTTAATCTTTTGTTGATTTTCTAATACCTAATAAAGTCGTAGCTTCTTTTAATTTCCTTAATGATAGGAGACCTTTCAAAAATTAGACTTGAACAGCCACATTTTCCTTTATGAAGTACGTATCAAAAATGCAATTAACATGATATCGTATAACATGGTCAACTCTTTTATCTCCATATGTGTAAGTGTCAACATTTTCTAACATCTCATCATCGACATTGATTTCATCTCTACATATTCGAATTAATAGTACATAATAAGTTTACATATTCAATAAATAACTATATTAATAAATATGTATAATTTCAATAATGCCTGCATGTGTTCAACACACACACACACACAAATATATACCTCGTGATTCAATTTATTCACTTTAATTTCTTTCAACATTTTCACCATCTTCAATCGTTGGTTAAATATCTCTTTCACTTTCTCTTTCAAAATTTTGTATCTCATCATCAATGTTTTGTAGATTCAGAAGTGTCCTCAGACACATAACTTTATTGATCATGAAAAGAGATTACATAACAAATTGCAGGAGTTTACAAACGTAAACTCTCTCTACAATGAAATTAGGAAACTAACCTATTTATAAGCTCTATGTTCTAACTTAATTTAGTTATGGATCACTTGGAAAACCAACAAGTGTCCATTTACAATAAATGACCTTCTAACCATTCTACTAAATTTATTCCTATTTTAGAGCCTAGGAAACGACTCTATTCTAGAGTCCTATTTTTACTAACAAAATTCTAATTCTAAGTATCTCTAATATTTATTAAATATTCTAATTTAATAAATATATTTATCATAACTTTACATTATTTAATTTATGTATTTTGGATTTATAATTGGCTTATGAAAGAGGCTAACATTCCCCCCTTCAAGGATAAATCCAAAGTAAGAATGAGGAACCATATTCCAAGTTCTCAAGTTGATGCTGAAAAAATCTTCAATCTGAAGAGACCATGAGTCAGCTTTATGTCTGATTCATCTTTGAATGTTGCTTGAAAACTCCATCACGTGCCAAGTTGCAAAAGGATCCATCTGTCCTTTGCGTGAAATCAACATCCTTTGTCCACTGATAAAATTTGTTGAATTCCCACTGGCTGGTTGATGATGTCAAAAACAACTCATTGTTACTTTTGCTGTGTTGAAAACTGCTCACTGCTTCCTTTCTGTCGACTGCCCACTGGCAAATTTGTTGATGCCCACTGGCTGTTGAAGATGCCCACTAGCTGATTTTTCTGGTTTTTTCGAGACTTTCATTCTGACAACCACCATCAATTTCATTGACATTGTCCCCCCTTTGTCAGCTGAAAGGAGAGACACTTCTCTGGAAAGTTTCCTGAACTCCCCCCTTTCAGGTGTAGGAGTTTGGCATTGGTGTAATCCCTCGTTCAACTACATTAGAGTACCATTATATTTTCCTTGTTGGCTGAAATATGTGTGATTGTATTCGGTTGTAGAACTGAGACAATCTTTTGACTGTGGATGACCATTTCCAAGGATCGATCCATTCATAATGTATCTTCAATTTGGCTTATTGCTGTTGGTTGTGACATTTTTCTGAGGAAATATTGGGCTTGCCACAATGGCGACCTGGATGGAGATCAAAAAACTGATCTTCCATATGACCAGTTCTTTGACAATGAGAACATTTCAGTTGGACTTCAACTTCAAGTTGCATGCAATTCTGTTTGTCTGCAACTTTGGTTTGTGTGCATGGCTGGTTATCTGCAACTTTCTCAGAACTTGCTGAGGTGAGTTGTGCAAGAAATCCTACACTGACGAACTTAATTGGCTTGGAATAATCTGGGATATGCAGGTTGGTGTCATTGTTGACATATCCTAAGCCTCCTCGATTCTTGTTATTTTGAATTTCTTACCATGGCTTGATGATGGGGCTTGGAATAAATTGAAACTGGAACAACTTCGACACTTGAAGTTGTTTGGATGAATGACTTATCATCTGGATGGTTCAAAGACTTGAAAGTATCACTCTTTTCTTGCAATTCATTCCTTTGAAGTTGCGACTCGAGTTGAAGAAACTCAATAGTTTCATGTGTTTGTTGTAGATGCCGTGAAAGATCAGCAAGATTTTCTTTGCTGATGTGCACCATGTCTTCATCACTGGAGATGATCAAACTGTGAATAATGTTTAACATCTGAATATGTTGTGCCATCTGAACTTTCTCTATTGAAATCAGGCTCTCTTGTCGGAGATGTCGTGCTTTGAACTGTTTCACTTGATTTTTGTATTTGAAGGACAAGCTCGCTTGCTATGTGGCTTGAATGGCACGCTCGCTTTGATTTGTTGCTTATTGTAGAATTTTCTTGCTTAAACTCCGGAATTCACGCTCGCTTGATGATGATCACGTTTTCTTGAACGCTCACTTGAATTACTTGATGACTTCACGCTCACTTGAATGAATAGCCACGCTCGCTTGATGTCGATCTCAACTTGCTTGATTGGTGTTAGAGTTGAACTTGTTTGGTTGCTTTTATGGTTGCTGCAATGAACTTCACTCTGGCTCATTTGAAGGTTTGAACTTTGTACTGTCTTGACGCAAATTTCTTGAATGAATACTCACGCTCGCTTGCAGGAGATGTGAATTTTTTGTTTGCTTTAGAGTTAAAAAAAATTCTTTAAAGAAAGGGTGTCGAACACTATCGAAAATGCACCCAAGAAAGCTTATAATGATTCACTTTAAAACAATGAATTCACTTGTCCTCTTAAAAATTCATTAACAATGAATGTTTAATGATTCACTTAAAACAATGAATTTGATTACAAGTTCTTAAATGTATTTGCAAGAACGTTGATGAATACTTTGCTTTGAAACACTGGAGTTTTCAGATTCATGAACTTGATTGTATTGAGTTGAAGTAGAATTTCGATGTTGAAAACTTTGATTATTTGTTGTAGTGACACAATTGCACATGTTGAGCTTAATTTTCCTGCCTTGCAGCTATTTCGTTACATGTGTTGTGCTTGCTGATATTTAAATTTATGTATGCGATATTAAATGAAATCATTGATGTGTCACAACTACACACAAATCAAAAACAACAACATGAAGCCATAAAAACACTCACCATCACAAACACACATGATGTACCTAAGATCCCCTTATTCAATTTCGGGCAGATCTAGGACACAATTACCAAAAAATGATATCTTTATTAAATATTGAGTACATAATAAATCTCCACCTTCAAGTAATGAATATGCCAAGCTTACAACCCTTGGAAGCAATTTGTCTTCAAAATCTAGATATTCACCGACTCAATCTCTCTCAAAGAAAAATGGTACTTGGAATCACAACAATGACTTTCCCTTATCACTCAAAATTTACAAAATATGCACCTTATTACTCCAAAAATTACAAAAAACAAATCATCTTATCTCTCCACAAAATCACTTCAAAAACTTTTAACATTTAAACTTATCACTCCACTAAAAAAAACATACTATCTCTTCAAAGTAAATGAAGTCTACTCCTTTTAACAAAAATACCTTCATCATTAGTTGTCAATTTCAAAACAGTTTGAACTCGTTCTCGTTCTAGTTCATCACATTGCCACATGGATGAGCAGGCTACCACAGGAAGCATAAACCAATGCTCCTTGCTATGTTTTGTTCTTCAAGATGGTGGACTCATAAAGAGCTGAAGTAATTTCCAATACATAGCTTTTCTTTGATCAAGATATTATATTAATCTAACTTTTCAGTAAAGTGCCACTCCTTCAAGAACCAACTTTGGCTTGAAGTCAGCATTCAGCTTCGCCTCCTCCTTCGAACAGGTGATTCAGACCGTGACTGCTTGTGCCTGCCCTCATGAGAAGGATAAGGGAAATGTCTGCGATGTGAATGTCTGGCAATGTTTCTCTGGCTGCTTTTTAATGCTTTGTAAGTGAGGATCGAAGACGGTGAGAGCATGACTACATTCACAGCAATTTGTGATTTTGTTCACATTGTTTTTTCATCTACGAGGAGTTCTGTCAACATTTCTTTAAGATCTGTTCCAACATGAAGGAACCTTTCAAAACTCGATATGACCTTGTTCTTTGGCTCTGGAATGCACACAATCGGGTTAATGAGAGATTGAGGATTGAAGAAGCTACTCTGGGAACTGGTAATCGAAAGTTTCCAAAAGTGGGATGGCCACTGAAGCAACTTTGTAGATGTTGTTTGGAACAAGACAGAATTCTACCAGTTCCTTCTTAACCACTATGGGCAGATCATTAAGTTTCCATCACAGGATGATGCACAATAGCAAAGAACTCTCAAGAAACAGTCATATCCGGGGGATGACACAGCTCCCAGTGGTGTCGTTTCAGTACCTATTGGCACTGCGGTTGCCATTGCCATTTCAAGCTGTGGTTTTGGGGCAGTGTCCATTTTCCAAAGCACTGATTTGCAAATTCTTGGTGCAGCAATCCACAATAGTACTCCAGTCTTTCTAAACACATTCGATTCTGTAAAAACTCATGGCGCAGCAATCCATAATATACAATCCATGAAATATAAGAACTTTTCATTGATCATCTTTCTTGCAGCTACGTCGAACAGTAATTTTCCTTACAGAATAAAAAATGAAACTCAATGCTTGCACCTGGTATGAGTGCTTCTCCATCTGAGGAAAATTTACGATATTTTAATGTGATGATTCTTGGTCCATCTCAGAAAATTTACGGTATTTCTGGCTGAAGAGTATCAAACGGAAACAGCAAAGGTTTTTTTTTTTCTTACAAAGATTTACCACCCAAATATTGATAAGCTTGGTCACATATGCCTTGATATTCTCAAGGACAAGTGGAGTCCATCATTGCAAATTCGAACAGTTTAAGTACATCAAATCCAGATAACCCTCTTTCTGAAAACATTGCAAAACACTGGAAGACAAATGAAATTGAGGCCGTAGAAATAGCAAAAGAATGGACAAGGTTGTATGCAAGTGGGGCCTAACATTCTACATCGATTCATCTAATAGTAATGTTCTAAAATCCAGACAGTCTTTACGCTGGTTTTAGAAACAAATTCAGCATGTAAGGGCAACATGTAGCGCCAGGCGATTTTAAAAATGCAGAGAATAAAAAAATGGTGCTAATAGAAGCAACTAAAAATGAAATCTTAAAGCATTGACAAGATTGCATACCAATTAATTTGTTTGGTAGAATTTTCAAAAGCCTACATAGCCGAAATCTCCACCTTCACATCCTCTGCATTACCGATGGCTATGATACCACATGTAGATTCAAAAGTGTCCTCAGACACATAACTTTATTGATTATGAAAAGAGATTACATAAAAAATTGCAGGAGTTTACAAACGTAAACTCTCTCTACAATGAAATTAGAAAATTAACCTATTTATATGCTCTATGTTCTAACGTAATTTAATTATGGATCACTTGGAAAACCAACAAGTGTCCATTTACAATAAATGACCTTCTAACCATTCTACTAACTTTATTCCTATTTTAGAGCCTAAGAAATGACTCTATTCTAGAGTCCTATTTTTACTAACAAAATTCTAATTCTAAGTATCTCTAATATTTATTAAATATTCTAATTCAATAAATATATTTATCCTAACTTTACATTATTTAATTTATGTATTTTGGATTTATAATTGGCTTATGAAAGAGGCTAACATGTTTTGACTAATATCTCTCTCTTTTTACATTGCAAAATATCTTTCAAATTAGTTCATCAAATAAAAATTAAGATTCACATTTTACACTAGGAAAATTTTAAATATCAAATTCATAATATTTACATTTGCATACTTGCTTCAACTTCTAGTTGGGGTTTATTTTCCCTTTCAATATTTAAGAGTGCTTCTCTCTTTCTTTTGCGAGATTCTCTCCATTGTTCTCTACGTTCCTCAAGGTCTCTTGTTAGTTCATATTTTCTCATGCAATTCCTTCGATTTCCTATGATAATTGAGTATGAAGTTCAAAACATTTCCTTCAAAAATTTAAACAAAAACTCAATTAAAAAAGAACATCACAAAATATTTATTTAAAAAAAAAAACTAATTTTAAAAATTTTGCAAAAAATACATACTTCAATCCATAACACTTACATTAAAAAATCCGAGAAAAAAATGTCTTATAAAAATGACATGAAGTTCAAAATATTTCCTTTCAAGTCCTACAAAAAAATTTCATTTAAAAAGTTAGACAAAAACTCATTTTAAAAAATCATTATAAAAGATTTACTTCAACCCAAAACATGTACTCTAAAAAAATGTCACTTCAAAAAATACCTCCAAAAAATGTCCATTGAAAATTAAGCCCAACTTCTTAAAAAATGTCACTTTAAAAAATACCTCTAAAAAGCCTCTAAAAAATATCACTTTAAAGAATACCTCCAAAAAATGTCCTTTGAATATTAAGCCTAAAAAGAGTCCTTTCGAAATTAAGTCGAAAAAATGTTTTTTGGAAATCAAGCCCAAAAACCTCTAAAAACAAAATACATCCAAAAAAATGTCGTTTGAAGGTTAAACCCAAAACCTCTAAAAACAATGAAAATTAAGCCCAAAACTTTTAAAAACAAAATACCTTTAAAAAAACAATGAAAATTAAGCCCAAAACCTCTAAAAACAAAATAACTTAAAAAAAAAATGAAGCCCAAAAAACATCCAAAAAATGTATCACATACCTCCAATAAATGTCATTTGAATGTTATACCAAAAAGAGTCCTTAAACCCAAAAAAATCCTTTGCAAAATCATATCTTTGCAAAATAAAAAATGAAATAACTTCAAAAAAAATGAAACCCAAAAAAAATCCCAAAAATGTATCACATAGCTCAACGAAATGTCATTTTCCAAGAAATGTCATTTAAATGTTATGTCAAAGAGAGTCCTTAAACCCAAAAAAATCCTTTGCAAAATCAGACCAATTGAAGAAATGTGCGATGCGAAAATAATGAATCCATTTACGTCAATTTATATTGCCGCGAAATGTTTTTTTGGAGGGGCTTCGTTGAATTTTCCAGCCGACGTAAAGTCAGTTAAAATTTCGGCTGAACTTTTGTAAAAACTTCGCCCTAACTTTTGTGTCTCTAGACTTGATGGGCCATCGAGGCAAAAAAACAATACGACCAAATTTTTTTTTAAAGTTCGGCTGAACTAACACGTCTGCAATTACGTAGAGCCAAGCTCTAAACACATTTCTTTAACTTTGGATTGATTAAACTCCATGAAACTTTGTGAATTAACTGTTGGAACCAAGACAAGCATTTGTAGAATTCAATCTACTTTTAGGAAATACAACTTTTATGGAATTTCATAAATATTTACTAATTTTAATTAATTTTGTAATAAAATGGGTGCAAACAATTTCTGAAGGTCATTATGATTCAGTGAAATCAATATTATGTATCTTCCAAAATACACTGTAAAAAAAATTGAAAAAATTATGGTGCATTACATTGGTTTGTCATCTATAATGGGTAGTTTTTAGATTTTTAGTTTATAACTTATATGTTGAGAATTTTTTTGCATCCCGAAACATATTCAAAATATGTAGTTTTTTCATATTGGATCAGTTCAAAAAATTATAATAATTATGATATGCATCAGTTGGTTTCGTAAATATAACAAAACTAAAGTAGACTCTGTCTAGATTGTTGTAACACATTTTTTTTCTCAAAAACGCAACATTTTCAAATAATACACCATCATGTATTAACATCACTTTTTATGAATCCTTTGATTGTTAAAAAACACACACTCAAAGAAACACTAAGTTGACATATCAAATGTGTATAAAAAAATAAAATAAAAAAGCAATAGAAAGTTAATAAAATTTCTGACAACTTTTATTTTTATCGCAAAATCAAATTCTAAACAGAAAATTTGTTTTGGCTTGCGGAAAGTTGAAAAAAAAAAAAAAAAAAAAAAAAAAAAAAATTCTCAAAAAAGGGAAAAAAGTGTAACCCAACTTCACATTTTCACCAGGGGTTTAATATTGAGTTTATAATTTATAATAGTGAGGTTTAATAGTAGGGTTTTTATATTAATATTTAGGTTTGTTATATTAGGTTTTATAATGCTAGGGTTTTATGTTAGGATTTAATATTGTGACATTGGAATGATACAAAATATGTCCAATGTTGCATTGTCTTAATATGATAATCATTGTCACAATGTTACATTACATTGCAATTAATCCAACATTGCATTGTTACATTAAAAAATTGAGGTTTAATATTATGGACTTTCAATATTGAGCTTATAATATTAAGGTTCAATATTGAGTTTATAATTTATAATATTAATCTTAGGAATTTTAATATTAGTCCTAGGGTTTAATGTTGATTCTAGGGTTGGTAATATTAATCAATCTAAAAATCATTATTGCAGTGTTTATAATCCCTTGGTTTTATAAAAATAATCGATTGAGTTTATAATATTAATAATTCCTTAGATTTATAATATAAATATTGGGGTTTATAATTTCTAAGGTTTATAATATAGGGTTTTTAATTGATCCAAGTGGCTCCAGGGACACACAGAGGACAAAGAGGGCTCAAAAATAAAATTGCTTGGATTTCTCTCAAACCAGATTCAGGTTGAACATCTCGTCATCCTGATCACAATGGTGTGAACGCTTCATCAAACCGAGCTCGTACGCGAAAATTAGGAGCAGTCAAAGTTTTGGGTTGACTTGGATGACTTGGCAGGTTAAGGGAGACACAATTTGGACGAAACCTAGCCACCGAATTCTGGCCAGTTCTGACCAAATCCCAGGTGAAATTGTGGCATGTCTAAAAGCACTCCTACGGCCAAAAATTTGAATTTTCAAAATTGACTATTTGTTTTAAATTAAAACAAAAAATATCCAAAAAAAGGGGTCCAGGGCGTGACCCCCACCACCCCCATCGCACACCATAATTAAATGTTAATTAAGGAGGGGCTGACAGACATGACCCTGCCGAACCCACTCCCATGGCACATTGTTAGAGCTATCGTGGGTGGGTGGGCCACCTCCAGTGGACCCGGCCCACGCCACCCCATACCCTCCACGTGATACAACATATATGGCATATATATATGTTTTGTTATGAAAACATGTGTGGTACCAACCAACAGAGGAAGGTGCGGTGGGCGGGAATGCGGGCCCGACCCACCATAGTTTAAAAAAAAATATTATTTCTATTATCAACTTTTAAAACACGCCAAGTACGGAGGGTCGGGATTTGACCCCCCGACCTCTCCTCAACGAGTTTCTCAAATTACCATTGCACCAAAACCACCAAACCTTGTAAGGTCAGCCCTCGGTTTTATACATAAAACCAGTTATTTAGAAATGCGCCCAAGCCATGGAGGAGCAGAGTGTGCATGAAGTTCGAGGAATATTATTTTTTATTGCAGGACAAGTGGAACCATGAGCAGGGCCAGAAACAGGGAGCGAAACCATGATCCTTGAAATTTTCCCGGGGAGGTAATTTTTCTCCATGTCGGAACATAGTCAAGTTTACAGTCATTTTTCACAGTTTTCCGCAGGGAATGCAATGGCGAGGTCAGATTCACCTTTTGAGTTGCAAATTTCCAATCCACCCATGGAGCAGCATATTGGAGGCATCTAGGGGGAATCTAAAAGATTCCTTTTTGTCCTAGATCTTCACTTTGTCAGAATTCAGAAATTCGCCAGTCGATTTTGCACTATTCGACATCACGAATCTGATGGCATATTCAGATTTCTCATCTGAGCTTTATATTTTTCGGCCACTTTTTGAAGTGAAGTTGCAGGTGTTAGTTTTCAACACGTAAGCAGTCAATTTTGCACCTTTCGACGCCACGATTGTAATGGTGATTTCAAATCCAGCAGCAGAGCAGCTCATTCTTCAGCCATCTTTAGCGTGAGTTATATGATGAGTTTATTTCAGGTACTTCTTTATCTTTTTGTCTCTGAGATGCATTATAATGTACAGATCCTTATTGATGTTTGATGTGGGATCTTGTTTTCGTTCTTGATGTGAGATGTACTTTTTGTCGTGGATATGTAGTATTTTTGAGATCCCTTTGATGCCATGTTGGCGGGATACTCATTGTCACATGTATGTTTTTTGAGATCCCTTTGTTTTCCATGTTGGTGGGATACGCATAGTCATTATGTGTGAGTTATTGTTGTACTGATAGGAGTCTTTTTATGAATGAGAGTTCCAAAAGTGGAACATATCGTGGAAAGGTCCAACCACTCCTGCATGAGGGAATTTTCCTTGTACGACAGATAAAACACCATCCATGTACATCTTCTTCTTTACATCACTTAATGCAGCGGCCTACACCATCTTGACGCCGAGGCTCGGAGATGTAGTCCCTCCTGGATGAACTCCGTTATCAAACGACATGTTCTTATGATTTATGATCTTGACATGTTATGTTCCTCTTCTTTACATCATGCAGTTGTGCATTTATGTTCATTAATTCTTGATTAATGCAATTCTAACAATCAAATGAAGTTAAAGGTTTTGTTTAAGGGTATTAGGAATTTTACCCTCAATCAAGTGGTATTAGAGCAGGTCTTCTTGTTGATTGGATTGAGGCGTGAACTATTGAACGTTCGCTAAGTTGAGCCATGGAGAATGTCAAGGACATGTACGAGACCATGCTTAGGGTGTCCGAGAAAGCGGACATGTTGTACGAGGATTATGAAAAGAAAGCAACAGAGAACGTTGAATTGAAGACACTCCTGCAGGAAGAGAAGGAGGAAAAAAATCGATTCTGTTGAGATTGCAACAAGATGATGAGCTTAGTGGAAAGAAGTCGCCTTCACTAAGTGGGCCCGCGGGCTATTTTTGGTGCAAATTCTATTTTTAGACTATGTCTATTTTTAGACATATGAATCATGTTGCTGATCATTGTACTTTATGTAGATGATTTGATTTTGACAGGTGATGAGTTGTTGATACTCTCATGCAAGGATGATCATGCAAAAGAGTTTGAGATGAAGGACTTGGGCCTCCTTCATTATTTCCTGGGATTGAAAATTTGGCAGCGCAGTGATGGACTGTTTGTTTCTCAGGGTAAGTATGCCCGGGAGATACTGGAGAAGTTCAACATGCATGGCTACAAGCCTGTTGACACTCCTCTTCCTGGTGGTTGGAGGAAGGAGGATGCTACTTCAGGAGAGGTAGTGGATGCCACTATTTATTGACAGTTGGTGTGGTCGCTCATGTATCTGGTCAATACACGACCCGACATACGCTATGCTATGAACCAGCTTTCACAAGCTATGGTTAAGCCTACCAAGATCTACTAGAAGGCAGGCAAGCATGTATTGAGATATCTCAGAGGCACATCAGGATATGGATCATGGTACAAACAGGAGGATGAGTTGAGGCGGCATGGCTTCACGGATCGGTATCATCATATCATAGATTGTGTGCAGTGGAAGATCATGTTACTTTCATACATTCCCACGGAGGATCAGGATGCTGATATCTTGACGAAGGCGCTCACCAGGAGCAAATTCGAATACCATGGCAGGATAGGGGTTGCGTATAATCCATATCTTGTTGAGAGGAGTGTTGAGATTGCAACAAGATGATGAGCTTAGTGGAAAGAAGTCGCCTTCATTAAAGGGCCTCACAGGCTATTTTTGGCACAAAGTCTATTTTTAGACATATGGATCATGTTCTATGAGTTGCAGGATGCTATTTGTGGATGGTTAATGTTGAAAATATATGGACTTCTTATTTTTAGACATATCACGTAATCTATTTTAGATTGCCATTCGTAACAGATATGTCGAATATTATTAGCTCTTAATAATATTTGGACTCTAAACATTATCTTATTCTCTTGGAGCACTTTAGTTAAGTGCACATATGTGGCACAGGAGCTGACAGAAGGAATTACGCTATTCCTAAGGGTTATGTGGAGCTATTTCATGAAGACTTCAGTTAGAACTCATGTGACAGAGTTTGGTGGAGTTGATTGAGGAAGTTAGAGGAGTTGTATTCATTTTAACTAATCTAAACATAGTTGAGCTATTTGTATCTAGTTTAACTAATTGATACAATTAGTTAGAGTGGTGTGAATTAATTATTAATTAATTCACTAATTATAAACTCATTAATCAACTAAATAATGCATCAGTTAACTTCAGTGCATGGACAGTTTCAGTGGAGACCAGTGCAGAAATAGGTGAAAGAGCAGGTTAACTATCAGTTCTGACTATACTATTGCTATTTGCAACACACAGATAATTGGAGAAGCCCGTGAGGATTGCGCAGTACAAGCCAGGTGGTTTATCTATTTAATGAAGCCATCCCATATGCATTGAAACACAATAGAGGTTTGCCAAGTGGCAAAATATTGGAGCATGTGTTTTGCTAGATCGAGCTTGATAGTGTGTAGCAATTGGAGTGAAAAAGGAGAGTCAGAGGAGATTTGTACAATTATTGTTACATGATCTCTATGACATATAATACACATATAGTTGGGGGTTTTCAACTTTAAGCTTTCCCATGAAATACGGTGTTCATATGTGTGATTGTTTATGGTTTTAATGTGCACATGCAATTGTTTTTATTTCTGAAATTAATGATCAATGGTAGAAGAGATTCTGTATTGTGCATGAAGTTAAAATAGTGTGTGATCAGGAGAATATTGGTGAATAATATATCAGTTATTCAAATTTTCTACATGGTATCAGAGCGATATTGATCATTGGAGCAATTGCAAAACATTGAAGCGGTTGAGTTTTGTGCTGGTGGAATTTGAATTTGCAGCAGTGTTTTCTTGGTGTCGAAGTTGAGATGTCTTTCAACGAATTGTGATTGGAGTATGCCCTTGAGGGCAGCTCGAATTATATTGCATGGAAGGACAGGATGGAGGCAGTGCTGGATGACAATGGGTTGAAGGAGTTCATAGATGCAGAAATTCCAAAGCCTACTTCTAGTGATGCTTCCGTACTTGACGCATGGCAAAAGAAGACAGCAAAGTGTTGAAGGATTCTGTTGGAAGGTGTGAAGGATCACATAGTATCCAGCCTTCATGGTAAGGCTTCTCCATTCTTGATGTGTAAAGCTTTGACAGATTTATTCCAAAGCAAGAGCGATCAGAGGAAGTTGGTGCTCAAGGATAGACTCAGGAACATAAAGATGGAGAAAGGCGACAGTATGCCCAAGTACCTCATGAAGTTCATCCAATGCAGGGATGAGCTGGGAAGTGTGGGGTTTAATATTGATGATGAGGACTTGGTGAGCTTGGCTCTCCTTGGGCTTCCGAAGAGTCGGCGCTCCTATCAGGACTTTGTCAATGGTCGGGAGAAATTGCCAGGATGGGAACGACTTTGGTCAGATCTTGTGCAAGAGGAGATAAGGTGAAGTACCAGGGACGTATCTTCATCAAAGAACTATGATGAAGAGAATTACGCTTTGGCTACCAAAGAAAAGAAGGGGAAGAGCAAGAAAGCTTCTCATTCCAGTGCGAAAGGCAAGAAGCAAGACATGTCCAAGGTGAAGTGCTTTCACTGTCACCAACACGGAAATTACGCCACTAATTGTCCACAAAAGAAGAAAAATAAGCAGGCTGCTAGGACTGTAGCTGGAGAGGCCTTAGCCTCACAGTTTGAGCTGGATTTTTCGCTGATCGCATACTTCGTTTCAAGTGTGATGGGTTTAGTGTGGTTTCTTGACAGTGGTGCATCTTTTCACATGACAGGAGATAGAGATTTGTTTACTGATCTGGATGAGAAAGATCTTGGAGTGCACATTGAGATGGGCGATGATGATAGATACAGTGCGACCAGTATCGGTACCATTTCCTTTGAGAGGGAGTCTGGTAAACCCTTCAGATTGGAGGAAGTGATGCATGTTCCAGGATTGAAGAAGAATCTTATCTCTGTGGCGATGTTAGAAGACAAGGGATATGATGTTGTCTTTAGCGAAGGAAAGGCTTTCCTGCGCAGTAAGGCAACTGGTGAGACCTGGAGGATAGGGGTTCGAGTTAAGAACCTTTATCAATTGCAGGTAGATGGCTGCGCAGCAATGGCAGGCAAGGCAGAAGGAGTGGTGAGTCGGGATGATGGCGAGTTGTGGCACCGGAGATTGGGCCACCTTCACCATGGAGCTTTGAAGATACTGCAGCAGATTTCTACTAGGCTTCCTAAGGGTACTCTTGCGCAGTCAGATCAGTGCAAGGGATGTACCTTGGGAAAATTTGTGAAAGCCACCTTTCACGAGAAGGATATTCATGCCACGACGATCCTTGAGAGAATTCACACAGACGTGTGTGGACCTTTCTCAGCAGCTTCGACAACAAAGCATAGGTATTATGTGATATTTGTTGATGATTTTTCTCGTAAGTGCTGGATCTTCTTCATGTAGAACAAGAGCAAGACATACTCAAAGTTCTGTGAGTTCAAGGCATTGGTTGAGAAAGAATCAGGGAAGTAGGTGAAGGCTCTTAGGAGCGACAATGGTGGTGAATTCATCTCTGGCGAATTCAAGGACTTTTGCAGCGTAGAAGAAATTCGAAGAGAGCTCATAGCACCTCATAACCCACAGCAGAATGGGGTTGCTGAGCGGAAGAATAGAATGATCGTGGGTGTTGCATGGGCGATGTTGCATGATCAGGGCCTACCCATTCACTTGTGGGTGGAGGCATGCAATACTGTAGTATATGTGCAGAACCGTTGTCCTCACAGGATACTTGGCATGAGTACACTCGAGGAGACGTTTTCTGGTAAGAGGCCTGATATTTCCCATTTGAGGATTTTTGGTTCACCTGTTTACATTCGTGTGACGAAGGATGCCAAGAAGAAGCTGGAGCCGACTGCGGAGGTTGGCATATTTTTGGGGTACACTGGTACGCCCCACAACTATCATGTGTATTTTCCAGATAGTCGCAAGACTGTTGTGCGACGGGATATCAAATTTCATGAGGAGAAAGCCATGAAGTGTTCGCTTGAGAGGGAGCCACACTTGCATGTAGATGAGGAGCTATTAGTTCCTAAGGATGAGTCTCAGGATGTGGATCAACCACAAGATGAGGTTCATGGAGTGGAAGAGACCACTCAAGCAGCGCCAACCATCAGAGGGCGGAAGCACACTACAGAAGCTGAGCGACTGGCTCAAGATGCAGAGAAGGTTGTAGGAGCACCTACATCACAGCGCAGATAGAGACAATCACCTCACCGGTATACTGGATACATGGCTCTTATGAGCAAGTGTATCGTGACAGATCCATCCTCTTTCGAGGAAGCTGTGGAGGACCCCGCATGGGTAGATGCCATGGTGGAAGAGTATGATTCGATTGTCAGAAACAGTGCATGGGAGATTGTCCCAAGGTCGGAGGGGAAATCAGTGGTGGGTTCGAGATGGATCTACAAAGTGAAGCAGGCAGCTGACGGGAGTGTGGAGAAGTACAAGGCAAGATTTTTTGCCCGAGGCTTTTCACAGATTGAGGGGATCGATTATGAGGAGACCTTTGCACCTGTCGCAAGGTATTCTTCCATACGGACGATTCTTGCTCTCTCAACGCAGATGGGGTGGCACATTCATCAGATGGATGTGAAGACTGCGTTCCTCAACGGAGTCATTGAGGAGGAGGTGTACATAGAGCAGCTCGAAGGTTTTGAGATCTTCAGCAGCGAGTCGCATGTGTGCAGGCTCAAGAGAGCGCTGTATGGGTTGAAACAAGCACCTCGTGCTTGGTACACACGGATAGACAGTTATTTCATCGGACTTGGATTCTCCAAGAGTGAGGCGGATCCGAACCTATACCAGATTGTGGTGGAGGGTAAGTTGCTGATCATTGTACTTTATGTAGATGATTTGATTTTGACAGGTGATGAACTGTTGATACACTCATGCAAGGATGATCTTGAAAAGGAGTTTGAGATGAAGGACTTGGGCCTCCTTCATTATTTCCTGGGATTGGAAATTTGGCAGCGCAGTGTTGGACTATTTGTTTCTCAGGGTAAGTATGCCCAGGAGATACTGGAGAAGTTACATGCATGGCTGCAAGGTTGTTGACACTCCTCTTCCTGGTGGTTGGAGGAAGGAGGATGCTACTTCAGTAGAGGTAGTGGATTCCACTGTTTATCGATAGTTGGTGGGGTCGCTCATATATTTGGTCAATATAGGACCCGACATATGCTATGCTGTGAACTAGCTTTCACAAGCTATGGTTAAGCCTACCAAGCTCTACTGGAAGGCAAGAAAGCATGTATTGAGATATCTCAGAGGCACATATCTCAGAGGCACATTGGGATATGGATCATGGTACAGATAGGAGCTTGAGTTGAGGCGACATGGCTTCATGGATCGGTATCATCATATCAGATATTGTGTGTAGCGAAAGATCATGTTACTTTCATACATTCCCACGGAGGATTAGGATGCTGATATCTTAACGAAGGCGCTCATCAGGAGAAAATTCGAATACCACAGGGGCAAGATAGGGGTTGCAGATAATCCTTATCTTGTTGAGAGGGAGTGTTGAGATTGCAACAAGATGATGAGCTTAGTGGAAAGAGGTTGCCTCCAGTAAGTGGGCCCGCAGGCTATTTTTGGCGCAAATTCTATTTTTAGACATATGGATCATGTTCTATGAGTTGCAGGATGCTATTTGTGGATGGTTGGTCAAGTTGGAAAAAATATATGGACTTCTATTTTTAGACATACTGGGCGGAATCTATTTTTAGATTGTCAGTATAAAAATAGATATGTCTAATATTATTAGCTCTTAATAATATTTAGACACTAAATATTATCTTATTCTCTTGGAGCACTTCAGTTAAGTGCACAGATGTGGCACAGGAGCTGACAGAAGGAATTACACTATTCCTGAGGGTTATGTGAAGCTATTGCATGAAGACTTCAGTTAGAACTCATGTGACAGAGTTTGGTGGAGTTGATTGAGGGAAGTTAGTGGAGTTGTATTCACTTAACTAAACTAAACATAGTTGAGCTATTTATTCGGGCTTAACTAACGATAAAATTATGAGAGTGGTGTGAATTAATTATTAATTAATTCACTACTATAAACTCATAAATCAACTAAAGAATGCATCGAAGCACTTTGGGCAGCATGGACAATAAGGAGACCAATAAGGTAAATAGGTGAAAGAGCAGGTTAACTATCAGCTTGTGACTATATTGTTGCCATTTTGTAACATACAGACAATTGGAGAAGCTCCATGAGGATCAAGGGGCAAGATGCTTTCAGGTGGTTTATCTATTTAATGAAGTCATCCCATAGCATCAAAATGCAATAGAGGCCGGCTATTAGGTGGAAAAAGACTCGGAGCATGTGTTTTGTTGATTCAGCGTTTCGATAGTGTGTAGCAATTGGAGGAAGCGAGAGCTTGTGAGGAGCTTTGTACTATGATTGTTACATGATCTCCATGACATATAATATACAGATAGTTGGGGTTTTCAACTTTAAGCTTTCCCATGAAATACTGTGTTCATATGTGTGATTGTTTGTGGTTTTAATGTGTGCATGCAATTGATTTTATTTCCTCAATTTATGATCAATGGTAGAAGAGCTTCTGTATTATGCATGAAGCTAAAATAGTGTGTGATCAGGAGAATCTCGGTGAATAATATATCAGTTATTCAAATTTTATACAGATTCCAGCTTCAGTTGCAAGCCACGATAGAGGCGTGGGAAGAATTGAAGTGCAACAACGAATGTATTCAAGCAGATCATTATGCATTGGAGGCACTCCTACAGGAATAGAAGGAGGAGAAGCATCGATTGCAGCTTCAGCTACAAGCCGCGACAGAGGCCTTGGGGAAGTAAAGCGCAACAAAGGCATAGAGAAGCCTTCTCCACTTGTTTCGCAATCGATAGCTAAGTTAAACAGTGTTGATTTATCTTCAGTTTATTCACATGATATCATTTAGGTTGGAAGTGTGGAGATACCCATTTCAGGAACCGGCATGAGACTCCTCACCAAGATGTGGTACAAAGGAGGAGGACTTGGCATTTATGTCCAAGGCATTTCCCAACCATTGGAGGTTGTGCATCGACCTTGCTATGAAGGTTTGGGGTACACTGAAGAAGGATTTTCGAAGGACATCAAGGGAAAATAAATATTGATGAAATCTCCAGGGAAGAGGAATGATGGAAATGCATGTTGCAATGAAAGAGATGAGGTGAGCTTCCATCACCATGATCACACCAAAGACCACCAGAGAAGGTATAATAAATCTCGTTATTCCAGAGTGCATTTTGGTTATAAGAATGTTGATAACCACAGTTGTAAATCATGGCATCGCAAAAAATTTCATTTTTGTGGTTTACATAACCATGTGTTTTCTAAGTGTTGGAAAAGGATGGCAGCACAAATGAGGATGAGGCATGGAAAGCCCTCTCCCCAACAAGAAAAGAGATCGATTAAGCACGTTTGGAGGAGAAAGACCTTTTGCACTCATTGCGACCGAAGTAGCCATCAAAGAGCCACGTGCTGGAGACTCTATCCAGAGCAGTGCCTTAGAAAAAAAAGCACCAGTGCATGAACTAGTTTAAAGAGCTTATCGACAAGCGAATTCCCCACAAGGGAATGGCCCATTCACTTTGCTAAAGAGTGGTTTTTCTATATTGTTTTTCTAGATATGTTAGCTTTTCATGGCCTTATTTTTGTAAATCATATGTTGTGCTTTTAACTGTAAAAGTGATGATGTGCTTTTCCATCACTTGTTTAAGCAACAATGATATTTTGGCCTTGTTTTATGAGTCGTGTGATGCATTTCTTTCATGTAAAAGTGATGAGGTGTTTTCCATCACTTCTAAATGCGAAAATGATTTCATGTCTTGTAATGATAGTTGGGGTGTGATTTCCATTTTGATGTAACTTGACCACCGAGTACATGTTATAAACTCATGGCAAGTATGGAAATTTTTTGGGTCATATTTGGTCAATTTCAGCATGTAATTTGCAGGGAATTGTACTACAAGGCTACAGAAGGTGCAAGTTTCAGTTCATCGCTTAAGGCTCCGAAGGAAAAAGGTGAAGGAGATGGAAGGGTGACTTTTTTAGGACACTTGTGGTACATACATAGTACACAACAACTGCAGATTCTTGTTGATGATTTTGGAGGACCAAAAGCTCCTCAATGGGTAGGATTGATCCAGGTGGCTCCAGGGACACACATAAGACAAAGAGGGCTCAAAAATCAAAGTGCTCGGATTCCTCTCAAACCAGTTTCAAGTTGAATATCTCGTCGTCCTGATTGCAACGGTGTGAACGATTCGTCAAACTGAGCTCGTACGCAAAAGTTATGCGCAGTCAAAGTTTTGGGTTGACTTGGATGAGTTGGCAGATAAAGGGAGACACAATTTGGATGAAACCCGGCAACCGGATTCCGGCCAATTTCAACCCGATCCTAGGCTAAATTATGGCCTATTTAAAATCACTCCTACGACCAAAAATTTGAATTTTAAAAATTGACTATTTGTTTTAAATTAAAACAAAAAATATTACAAAAAATGGGTGGGGGTCGTGACCCTCACCACCCCCATCGCACACCATAATTAAATGTTAATTAAGGAGAGTCTGGAAGCTATGAGCCCGCCAGACACACTCCCGTGGTGCATTGTTAGAGTTGTCATGGGTGGGTGAGCCACCTCCGGTGGACCCGGCCCACGACACTTGATACCCTCCACGTGATACAACATATATGTCATATATATATGTTTTGTTATGAAAACATGTGCGGTACCAACCAATGACGGAAGGTGCAGTGGGCGGGTTGCCTAATATGGGCCTGACCCGCCATAGTTTAAAAAACAAAAATTTATTATTTCTGTTATGAAGTTTTAAAATGCGCCAAGTATGGAGGGTCGGGATTTGACCCCCCGACCTCTCCTCAACAAGTTTCTCAAATTGTCATTGCACCAAAACTACCAAACCTTGTAAGGTTCGCCCTCAATTTTATACTTAAACCCAGTTATTTAGAAGTGCACCCAGGCCATGGAGGATCAGAGCATGCATTTATTTCGAGGAATAATATTTTTATTGCAAGACAGGTGAAACCATGAGTAGGCCCAGAAACAAGGAGAAGAACCATGATCCTTGAAATTTTCCCGAGGAGGTAATTTTTCTCCATGTCGGAACATAGTCAAGTTTATAGTCATTTTTCATGGTTTTACATAGGGAATGAAATGGCAAGGTCAGATTCGCCTTTTGAGTTGCATATTTCCAGTCCACCCATGGAGCAACATATTGGAGGCATCTAGGGGGAATCAAAAAGTTTCCTTTTTTCCCAGATCTTCACTTTGTCAAAATTCAGAAATTCGCCAGTCGATTTTGCACTATTCGATGTCACAAATCTAATGGCATATTCAGATTTCTCATCTGAGCTTTATATTTTTCAGCCACTTTTTGAAGTGAAGTTGCAGGTGTTATTTTTCAGCGAGTGAGCAGTCGATTTCACACCTTTCGACACAACAATTGTGATGGTGATTTCAGATCCAGTAGCTAAGCAACTCATTCTTCAGTAATCTTCAGCATGAAGTATATGATGAGTTGATTTCAGGTACTTCTTTGTCTTTCTGTCTCTGAGATGCATTATGTTGTACAGATCCCTGTTGATGTTTGATGTGGGATCTTATTTTCTTTCTTGATGTGAGATGTACTTTCTGTCATGGATATGTAGTATGTTTGAGATTCCTTTGATGCCATGTTGGTGGGATACTCATTGTCACATGTATGTTGTTTGAGATCCCTTTGTTTTCCATGTTGGCAGGATAAACATAGTCATTATGTGTGAGTTATTGTTTTACTGATAGGAGTCTTTTTATGAATGAGAGTTCTGGAAGTGGAACATCTCATGGAAAGGTCCAGCCACTCCTGCGTGAGGGAATTTTCCTTGTATGACAGATAAAACACCATCCATGTACATCTTATTCTTTACAACACTTAATATAGCGGCCTACACCACCTTGACACTGAGGCTCGGAGATGTAGGCCCTCCTGGATGAACTCCGTTATTAAACGACGTGTTATTATGATTTCTGATCTTGACATGTTATGTTCCTCTTCTTTACATCATGCAGTTGTTCATTTATGTTCATTAAAGCTTGATTAATGAAATTCTAACAAACAACCGATGTTAAAGGTCTTGGTTAAGGGTATCAGGAATTTTACCGTGGATCATTAATCCCTTGGTTTATAATATTAAGTCTAGTGTTTAATAGTATTTCGTTATGTTTATAATCCCTTGGATTTATAATATTAATTCCTTTCATTAATAATATCAGTAATATGTTGATTTTATTAATGTCTTGATTTTATAATATTATTAATCCCTTTGATTTATAATATTAATCCATTAGGTTTATAATATTAATCCCTTGGGTTTATATTATTAATCTCTAATGGATTTATATAAAATTTGAATATTAGGGTTTTATAATGTTATGGTTTTATATTAGGGTTTAATAATGTATGTTGCAATGATACAAAAATCTATTCGTTGTCGCATTGTGACAAACATTGTCTCGATATGACAATCAATATGACAATCATTTTCATAATGTTACATTAGATTGCAATTTATTCAATGTCACATTGTTACATTACGAAACTAGGGTTTAATATTAGATTTATAATATTAAGACTTTTTAATATTGGGTTTATAATATTAAAGTTTAATGTTGGATTTATTATTTATAATATTATGGGTGTCATGTTAGGGTTTATGATATTAATCAATCTGAAAATCATTGTCGCAATATTTATAATCCCTTAGGTTTATAATATTACTATTAAGGTTTATATTCCTGGGGTTTAATATTAATCCTAGGGTGTAATATTACAATTTTCTTTTTTGTAAGCCTGGTATTACATACATTTTCATTAATTTTAATCAGCAAGTTACAACTAGATATATACTGTTAGGTGGCCTCAACTTGCCCTAAATGTGAAACCAAGTCTGTTGGCCACCTAATGGCGTGGTATGCCATCCAAAAACAATAAGTTCTGAGTATATCAAACCAATATAACAACTACTGGATGTTCATACATATTATATCTTCTACGTGCCTATTGACATGACTGGTTATACATATAAAACTAAATGTTATCCGCATATAAATAGTAAATACAAAAACTAACACCAGAATCATCATAAAGACTAATCTGCTTCCTCAGCTAAGGCAGATTATACAGGTGTCGAGTTCTGAACAGTATTTCTTGGGAGTTCAATTGGATTGAGGATGTATGACAGGTTGTATTCTGTATGCTGGAGATGCCCATCTTGCTTCTGGAGCTGGAACTTAAGCTTATCAAATTTTCCTATGTAACAATAAATTCATGAAAAATCATGGCCAGGCTCATGGATATCTGTTCCAGGGCCTTGCCCAAGATTTCTTTCATGAAAAAATATAAAAATAGAGTTTGTTTGAACTGTGTTTCTCTACCACAGGTTTGCCTAGGTTCAGGAACAAAAGCCCTCCATTCTTCTACCTCTATCTCCATCGAACCAACATGGCAATTTAAGTCTGCTTCTCATTTATCTATCAAATTATAGATGTCTTTGACGGTGTTCTCATGGTATGCATTCACAGCATCATTAAAGATACCCAAAGTGGGTCACCTTCCTCATGTTTTGCCCGAGAATGAGCTGGTTTGACCCTCAGCCTCTTTCCCTTTGCTTTTTTTTTGTCAATATAAATCCCCTATGCGGACAGAGGCGATCTCTCTAGCCCTAGAGTGGGTCTAGCAGCTTGAGATACTTTCTAATGCAAATATTTCTTAGATAATATTAAAAATGTGACAAGAAAGGAGATAGAGGTACCTTTTCCTGATGTTATTTTCGAACCCGTTGACGATGACCTTGATCCACAATCCTTTTTTATCTGAAATCGTCAGGATTGATTATTTGCACTATTGAATAAGGAATTTTTATGTGAATGATTGAAGTAAACTAAGCTATTTTTATGCCTTAAACATAAACTTATATACTGAAATGAAGAAATAAATAGCAGCAAAGAAAGAAGCATAACACAACAAACATTGATTACGGAGTTCATCCCTCCTGGACTACATCTCTAGGTCTGATTCCAAGTGGGAGTTCATTTTATTAGGAAATGATCCAAAGAGTATATTTACAAGAGAATTTTCCAACTGTTGTGTGCACGTGGGCACTACTGGTTACTGTAAAAATAAATCTCTATGTCTTATCTTTCCAACACCTATCTTCGTTCACTAAAAGGCCCAAGGACGCTCAAGTTACACCCAAAAGAGTATCTACTGCCAAACTTGAAAAAGACTGCTCTCTAACTCAAAACTCCAATCTACCTGCACTGGTGTAATGTTAAACCTTTTATAGGCTCGTGGGCAAGTTGTAGGATCAAATCACTCGGATTAAGTTTAGCAAGTGGTTTTATTGTTAGGTCTCGGTGCAATTAGATGCTAATACTTAGGTTTTATCCCGAGTATCTTGGCGTATACATTAAACCTACACCTTATATAAATACACATGGCACAATTATATTTGAAACCTTATCCAATTATATTTAAAACCTTATCTTAACTTTTAATATTTCGGCAGATATGGTTTGCAAAACATTGTATATTTAAATCATTACTTAATATAAACCATAGTCTAAATTCCCATCCTACGGTGCAGTCCCAAATGTTATAACAAAACCTTTATATATACCATAGTTTTAAATGCTAACCAACGGTGCTGCCACGTTGCCCATCCATGCTGGACACGTCTCCTCCGTTTGAACTGCCATCACCACACCATTGGACACCATCTCTAAAGCCAAGTGGTTCCATTTGATAAGTTTTGTATGAATACAATTTTGGACTCCATAAATTATGTCCATATTATTTGCTCCATTAACATGTCGCTCCAAAGTTTAATATCGTGGTTGCTATTGTTTATATTATAGATTAATAATATAATCTTCTCCATAGATATATCTATATCATGACATATACTTATTTTCACATAGGTTAAAACTCTGCCACCATTGTGTTTGCACCATATTTCCACTATAGGTTTATTTTAATGTTGCATAGTTTATAACCATGCACCCACATTGTAATGTATGCTGCTCCCTTTGCACCATGACCCTTAGGTTATAATTTGACTTCTTTCATGGTTTTTAACATAAGGTTGTAGCTTGGGTTAACGCGCTAGGCATAGGATTATTACTCACCATGTAGATAAATGTCCATCATAGTGTTTTAGGTTTTGGAACACAAAGTTTCACCATCAACTGGAGATATGCACTGGAGGTAAGTTCTGACTTGATGTCATGTGTCAAATTTCAAAAAATTCACCTGGCCTCTTCTACACCTGCTTGCCATACAACTTCAATGGATGATTTCTCTTTCATCCCAAGACCAAATGAGAAACCGTAAATTGTGTCAGATTTCGAGCGACAAGCACTACAACTTGGTGCCATTTCTGAAGACAACTAAGAAGTTAAGAATTGGAACAATTAGATAATCCTCATGGATCATTCCTCTCCACTAGAAGCTTTTGGATCACAAAAATTTGGTTTTAAGCACGCATGAGGTGAGGGTACATCTCCCTCATCCTTCCGATCTCCATCCCCTTGCCTTACTTGGATTCATGCCTTTGAGTCCCACTCGAAGATACTCAACATCTCCACAGCTTGAAGTACGAACCTTCTTGTCTAAGATGATATCTTTCTGCAACTTAGTCATATATTCAAGTGAAAAATCATCTATAGTCGGAATTTGAACATTTTCCTCTGGATCCATGATCATAGAAGGTTCATACAACTTCACATTTTCGCTATTGACAACTGAATATATCTACATATATGAAGGCAAATTTAACCGAAATGCATTGTGCCCAATATTTTCAACAATTTCAAAAGGACCATACCTAATAGGCCTCAACTTTTTACCTTCACCTTTCATTCTTTCTTTACTGATGTAAAGCCATACTCGATCACTAACCTGAAAGTGATGATCCACCCGATGCTTCATTAGAGAACTTTTGAGGTCCAAAATGGGCCTGCTAAGAAAAATGTACAACCAAATAAACTTTATAAGAACCAATAGGATTCAAGATGACGATATCAACTATGGGGGATGATTCACCATTTTTTGGGTAAAAAATTAAAAATATTAAAAAATAATAAAATAATAAAAATACTTTTTCAACTTGTATTTTAAACTTATCTCCCTAAGGTTTTACTCAAATTTCGAGTGAGAGTACTAGTTGGATGCAAAATTTAATTCCGCATCCAATGAGTGCCCATGTTGCACACTTTCGATAGACCCTGGTACACGAAAAATGAGAAATACATGAAAAAACGTGATTGCAATCATGTTTTTATGTATATATCATTTTTTATGTAGGAGTTTCTATCTAAAGTATGCAACATAGGTACTCATTGGATGAGGAATAAAATTATGCATCCAACAAGTGTTCCCACTTGAAATTCGAGTAAACCCATAGGGAGATAAGTTGAAAATACGAGTTGAAAAAGTAGTTTTTTCTTTTTTCCCTCTAAAATTTGATGATGTAATCTAATATTATTTTATTACTTCTATTATTATTTTATAATTTCCTTATGAGGCCCATTTTAGACCTCAAAATTCCCCTAATGGTCATGTGCATTTTGTAATTGCCTCGACTTTTCTCCAATTGATCCTGCACTGCTTCATGAATCTTTTGTATTCGTTGAATGAATTTGATTGCTTTGTCGGCATCTCCATGTCCATTCTCCTGAGCTTCGTCACCAAATAAGAAGTCCATGGATGATTTTGGAAGGTACCTAAAACATGTCTCAAAAGGAGATCTACCAGTAAAATAATGCAAGGCTTGATTGTAAGCATGTTGGACATAGTGTAAAGATTCATCCCATAACTTAGGATGCTTGCTACAATAGCCTCTGAGAATATATACCAATGTTCTATTTACCACCTCGGTTTGACTGTCAGTTTATGGATGAAAAGTTGTGCCCTTTTTCATTTTAGTGTCCATGAGTCCCCATAAAGTGGACCAAAACTCTCCCATGAACCGAGAGTCTCGATCTGAAATTATTGAAGTAGGCAACTTAAAATGAACCCATACATTTGAAAAGAAAAACTGTGCAGTATGTTTAGTAGTTACTTGCTTTCCACATGGAACAAGAATACAAAATTTTATAAATCGATCAACCCCAACATATAGATAATCATGCCCTTTCCTAGACATAAGAAGTCCACCTACAAATTCCATAGATATACTGTCCCATGGCCTAGAAGGACTTGGAAGTGGCATATACAAACCTAACTTTCTATTGGTTGGTTTTCTTGTTAAACATGTGACACAACCTTTTATGTATTTAGCAATTTTTTCATTCATTCGAGGTCAATAAAAATACATTTGCAATTGTGCCATTGTCTTACCTACACCAAAATGCCTGAAATACGAGAAGAATGTGCTTCCCTGATCACATGCACTCTTTCACCCTGTGGTATGCACAACTTACCAAGATGATATAATAACCTGTCATGAACATGATAATTCGCTTCTTCCACCTGAGCACCATTAGTTAGTGATTCATAAACATCTTTGAAATCAATGTCTTCAACATATTGTTCAATGTAACTTTCATGCACTAAAGAACTATTTTGCAAAATAACTGAAGCATTCAAAGACGGTTTGGATAACATATCAGCTAAATTGGTTTTGATGTCTTTCTTATATTTGATTACTAAGTGGAATTGCTACAGAAAACCCAACCATCTATAATGTTGAGACTGTTGCAATTTATTCTAAGAATGAAGGTATTGAAGTGGTTTATGATCTGTATGAATCATTGTTTCCTTTCCCATTAAGTAATGTTTCCATTTCTTAACACTTTCTACTAATGCATATAATTATTTACCATTTGTTGGATAATTTGAAACTGCTTTAGAAAATGTTTCTAAATGAAAACAAATAGGCTTCCCTTTTTGCAGTAACACAACACCCAATGCATATCCACTAGCATCAGTTACTATTTGAAAAGGCCGTTGAAGGTCTGGTAAAGCTAAGATTGGAGCTGAAACAATTTTTTGCTTTAGAGTGTCAAATGCTTGTTGTTGTTTTCCTCCCCACTAGAAAGAAAACTTAGAACTTGTTAAAGCATTTAGTGGTGATGCAATAAAAGAGAAATGAGAAATGAATTTTCTCCAATATAGAACTGCAGCCAAAAAGCTTCTAACTTTCATCACATTTTTTGTTCTTGGCCACTTAACAATCGCATCTATTTTAGCTGGATCTATTTTAAAGCTCTAAAATCGACACACATTCTCCAAGTTTCGTCTTTCTTAGGTATTAAAATGATCGTTGATCCACATGGAGAATAACTAGGTCAAATAAAAACCTTTAACAATCAATTCCTAAATTTGTTTCTAAATTTCTTCATTTTCTATGACTGACATACGATACACTCCAATGTTTGGAAGAGGAGCATCAGATTGAAGTTGAATCTCATGTTGTATTTCTTGTTTAGGAGGTAACATTTTTGGTTCTTTAAATAATTCCTTATAAGAATCAAATATTTCAACCAATTTTTCCTTAAACTGAGAATCACACCCTTTAAAAGAATCAATCTTATCTCTAGGTTGTTCTTTAACAAACATGAGAACATAATTTTTACTTGAACTTATGAGTCTCTTCATCTAACTAACATTGATTAAGTCCAAGATTGTTTTAATCTTATATTCCCTGAAAACATATTCAATTCCATCCTTAACAAGATTATATTTATGTTCTTTTCTATAGAATATGGCATCTTGATCATAAAGATAAGGACTACCCAACACAACTCCACATGTCCAAAGGAATCACATCCGAATCAACTTCATCAAAAAAATTGGTTGTGATTGAAAAATTTAATCGACACTGTTTTGTGACATGCTGATCCAGGTGGAAATTGGTGGCCACCCGCCTATTCCACTTAGGGCCCCACCATTGTCTCTTTCAGTTTTTTAGTTTCGGCACAACTTACTATTTTTAGCCGTTTTTCGGGTCCTGAACTTCCGGAGCCGTTTTGAGGCCCTAAACGATGTTTTTTGGGCATCGTGCCTCCAGAAAATATTATTTATTTCTAGAATGACACTTGTAGTGAAAGTTGTAGTCCTCGGATAGATCTTTCTAATGATGTATCATATGCGTCAAACGGAGATAGTATGCCAAAGTTATGTCCCTGGGAAGTTGAAACACCAATTTACCCAAACGGGGCCCATAGTTTTGGCGCTTCATCTCCTAGGGTTAGGTTTTTGGATGTTTAGGGTTCTCCATTGTTTCTCAATAATAAATAGGCCCTCGAGCCTCATTGTAACTCATTTTAGAGGCCTGTAGCCGCCACATCTCTCCTCAGAGATAGCTACCAGCGCCCTAGCTAGTTTTATTTCCATTTTGTCTATAAGCAAATTTTAGTTCTTTGATATTAATGAAATGAAGTGTTATTTCCACTGCATCTCTATATTTATGGTTATGTGTTTATTCTATTGTGTTCCTGGATAAATCTGGATCAGTGGTATCAGAGCGGGTTTCTTTTTCTCGATCCTTCTTTGCATGTCCCCAACGAGGTTGGGGTATAAGGAGTTAGGGCTCGATCTGGTGGAACCTTTGCAAGATCAGCCTCGCAAACCCTGACAGACGCCCATGGGGGATGAAGAGAAAGATGAGGGAGCAAGAGATCATATAAAAATATTGCTCGAGGAGGCCCTTGAAAAACAAAGGAACGCGATGATGGATAAATTTTCCCAGATCCTTCAACGACTGCCCACCAGCAGCACATCTCCATCCAGTAGCCACTCTGGAGGTGTGACTCCTTTTAAGGTACAAGTAAATTTTTACATTCCCATATTTGAGGGACAAATAGATGCAAATGTCATAGATAGATGGTTGAATCTATTAGAATGATATTTCTCGATTCATGACGTTTTCGACAAGGAGAAGATTGTTTTTGCACTCCTCAAAGCTACCCTCCATGTCAAGGACTGGTGGGAAACCCACTGTAAGAAAAAGGACGAGACAGAACCCTCTCTGTTCTCGGTCGTACCCACCTAGAATTCTTTCTAAGATGCCATCAAGGAACAATATTATCCTATGGGGAGCTATTAGGACAAGTACATACAATGGACCATGCTACGAAAACAAAGGGATCAAGATATGCATGAGCTGACGAATCTGTTCCATACCCTGTGCACCAAGTTGGGTATCAAAGATTTAGAGAAACATCTGGTGCTAAAATATTGCAGTTTTCTACACAGATACATTCAGGAGGAAATGGAGTTCCTTGACATCTCCTCGCTTGGTACGGCATACCGGTATGCTGCCAAGATTGAGCAGAAATTCAAACAGAAGAAGCGAGACTTTGGATCTGCGAATCAAAAGCAAGGGAAAGGTGCTCCCAAACCATAGAACAAAGGACAGAGCTAAGGCATGGTGACTCAAGACAACCTGTCGAAGCCACAAGCAAAGAACAACACTGCAAAGCCAAAGAAGGACACAGGAAAGTGGTGTGAGTTCCATAAGAGCTCCACTCACAACACAAGTGAGTGTCGGGCCAAGCAATCGCTAGTGGCCGAGATGCGGGCTTCTGAGTAAGATGCATGCTCCGACTCTGAATCAGAACCTGACAAGGGGAATGACAAAGGGAAACAGATTATTGATGCGAAGCCCAATGCCACTGTTGCCACTACAAAGATCCAGAAGGAGGAACCAGAAGATCCGAAGGAGGAGGAACGTCTCTTCCACTTCCAGATGTGGGTAAAGGGCTCCCCGGTACAGTTCATTGTCAATAATGGGAGCCAAAAGAACCTCATTTCGGCAGACACTGTGAAGCGGTTGGGCTTGCTGACCACATCTCACCCACATCCATACACCATCGGGTGGCTTCACCAAGGACGGGATCTCTGCGTCAACCAGTAGTGTCGCCTTCCCTATAGCATCAAGCCCTTCACGGATGAGGTATTATGTGACGTTGCTCCTATTGATGTTTCTGATGTATTATTAGGACAACCATACTTGTGGAAGCAGCATGTTGTGTATGAGTCTCGGCCTCGTGCTGTTATTGTTACTTTGGGAAATAAGTTGTACAGGATACCAGAGGTACCACCTCCTGCCACTATCTCTTTGGTTACTGCAAAACAATGCAATAAGCTCATTTCCCAAACCAGGAAATTCATTTTCCTGATGATCTGCCCCCAGGGCAAGAAGAAGATTGTGGCCGCGACCTCCAGACAAGGCTCCTCTGCACGACAACAACAAATGGATAAGGTTGTGGAGGAGTACGGGGACATTTTCACCTCACCCACAGGGTTTCCTCTGCACTGTCAGGTCAAGCACCCAATTGATCTGACCCCAGGTGCACCGCTACCCAACGGACCGATCTATTGACACTCTGTTCTGGAGAACAATGAAATCAAGAGGTAGATTCAGGAGCTGCTGCAGAAGGGTCACATCCGACCAAGTTCATCACCCTGTGGGAGCTCGATCGTATTGGTAAAGAAGAAGGATGGGATGTGGAGACTCTGTATTGACTATCGGGCGCTGAACAAGATCACTGTCCAGAATAGGTACCCGATCCCACGGATTGATGACCTTCTGGACCAACTCAAAGGTGAAAAATATTTCAGCAAGATTGACTTGATGTCGGGGTACCAGCAGGTACCGATTGAACCCTCTGATGTGTGGAAGACTGCCTTCAAAGCCAAGGAAGGCCTTTTCAAATGGCTGGTCATGCCTTTCGGGTTGATGAATGCTCCCGTAACCTTCATGAGGATGATGGATGACATCTTGCGGCCATTCACCAACTCATTTGTAGTGGTGTACTTGGATGACATTCTGATCTTCAGCCAGACTTGAGAAGAGCACCTTCACCACATCCGACAAGTCCTCCAAACACTGCGGCAACACAAATTGTGTGCCAATCTAGAGAAGTGCACTTTTGGCATGATCAAGGTTCAATATCTAGGATACATTATTGATGAAAGGGGGGTGCATGTGGATCCAGCCAAGATCCAAGTCATTCGGGATTGGCCAGCCCCAACTACTATAACAGAGCTTCGCAGCTTTCTGGGTCTTGCTAATTTCTACCGGAGGTTCGTGTTAGGATTCTCTCATATCACTTGGCCCTTGAGTCAATTCACCAAGGGAGGAGCGAGAGAAAAATTATTTTGGTCGGAACCGCAACAGAAGGCATTCAAAGAATTGAAAAATCGCCTCTATTCTGCCCCAGTGCTTACTTTACTAGACTTGCAATAGCCATTTGAGATCGAGACAGATGACTCTGACTATGCTATTGGGGCAGTTTTTACTCAACAGGGACACCCAGTGGCATATCACAGTGAGACATTGTTTGACATAGTTCGCAAGTATCCCACTTATGACAAAGAAATGTATTCCATTGTGCAAGCCTGTCGACAATGGAAGCATTACATTTTGGGGAAGGAAACAATCATCCATACAGACCACCGGCCCCTGTAGTTCATACAGACATAAGGGAAGTTGCAGAATGATCTCCATCAGAAGTGGTCCACATATCTGCAACAATTTCATTTGAACATCAAGTACAAAAAGGGTAGCACCAATAATGTTGCAGACTGCCTCAGCCGACCACCGATCGTGGCACTCACCACCATGCTCAACTCTTGTGGGCATGAGACTTATGATTGGCCTCTTCTCTATGAGAGTGACCCAGAATTCGGCCACACTTACAAGGCACTCTTGGGGGGTACGCAAGTTCCAAACTTTCACCTCCAAGATGCACTTTTATGTCACCTGGGACACCTTTGTGTTCCTTCAAGTGAGCGTGCCAAGATGATATGGGAAGCACACTACAGTCGAGTCGCTGGGCATTTCGGGGTCGAGAAAACAGTAGCAATCCTGCAGAAGTATTTCTATTGGCTGAACCTTCGAAAGGATGTCGAGAAGCACATCAGATCTTGCACTACTTGTGCCATTGCCAAAACAACCATCAAGAAGCAAGGCCTATATACTCTGCTACCTACCCCTAGTCGACCTTGGGAATCCATCTCCATGGATTACATGTCAGGCCTGCCTTCTACTAAGCAGGGAAATGACTATGTTTTCGTGGTCGTCGACAGATTCTCGAAGATGGCCATCATGGCGGCCTGCAAGAAGAATATCATAGAAGAAGCCACTACTATACTCTTCTTTAAACGAGTGTGGGTGCACTTTGGGATCCCACAGTCTATCATATCAGATCAGGATAGTATGTGACTGTGTTTTCGTGGTCGTTGACAGATTCTCAAAGATGGCCATTATGGCGGCTTGTAGGAAGAATATCACAGCAGAAGCCACTGCTAAACTCTTCTTTGAACGAGTGTGGGTGCACTTTGGGATCCCACAGTCTATCATATCAGATCGAGATAGCAGGTTCCTCAGCACATTTTGGTCCAGCCTCCGGTCAATGTTGGACACAAAGCTCACCAAGTCCACAACTTTCCATCCCCAAACAGATGGCCAGACAGAGGTCGTCAACAGAATGATTGTACACATTCTGCGCATGTACAATTCAAAGCATCCACGCACATGGGACGAGAGCCTCCCTTATGTACAACATATTTATAACCGGGCTCTCCACAGTTCAATTGGCCATAGCCCCTTTCAGGTGGGCTTGGGATTCCAGCCACTATGTCCCATTGACGTAGCCATGCCATTTGCAGCTGCTCAGGCCGATTCAGCTCATGTCCGGTCTGAAGTTGACAAAGCAAGTAGCTTCATCGAGCGCATTCAACACATCCGCCAACAGGTTCATGAGATATTGGACAGAGCCAATGCGAAGTACAAACAGCGCCATGATCAACACCGGGTGCCACACCACTTCCAAGTGGGCGACAAAGTATGGCTACATTTGCAGAAGGAGCGCCTCACTGGACCTCACCGCAAGCTTCGCCCGCTCCGATACGGGCCGTACACCATCACCAAGGCTGTAGGTAACAATGCCTTCGAGCTTAGTATTCCACCATTCCTTGGTCTGCACCCAGTCCTCAATGTGGATCGCCTTCGTCCTTACTTTCCACCTCTACTGGACACCTCGGACATTGCAGAACAACTCACACCAACAGAGTTAAACCCAGACTGCATGGAACAGGCCACCATAGATTGTATCATGGACATGCAAATAAACATCAAAAAACACTCGCAATAGAAGATCAGCGCTGTCGGGTTGTCGAAGACGGCCAACTCTGCACCAAGGAAAGTGGTTCACCGAGGGACCAAGTTTAGCGAGGAAATTTCCTCATCTCATGGAGGAACTTAATGCGAAGGGGAGAATCATTGCTTCTAAGGAGGGAGGAATGGTCCAGGGTGGATATTGGTGGCCACCGCCCTATTCCACTTGGGCCCCCACCATTGTCTCTTTCAGTTTCGGCATAACTTACTATTTTTAGCAGTTTTTCGGGTCCTGAACTTCCGGAGCCGTTTTGAGGCCCTAAACGACATTTTTTGGGCATCGCGCCTATAGCGAATATCATTCCATTTTGGAATGATATTTGTGGCGAAAGTTGTAGTCCTCGGATAGAGCTTGCTAATGATGTATCATGTGCGTCAAACGGAGATAGTATGCCAAAGTTATGTCCCTGGGCAGTTGAAACACCAATTTACCCAAACGAGGCCCATAGTTTTGGCGCTTCATCTCCTAGGGTTTGGTTTTTGGATGTTTAGGGTTCTCCATTGTTTCTCAATAATAAATAGGCCCTCGAGCCTCATTGTAAGCGAGTGCGAGAGGCTTGTAGTCGCCACATCTCTTCTTAGAGATAGCTACCGGCGCCATAGCTAGTTTTATTTCTGTATGTACGTAGCATTCGTTCTTTGATATTAATAAAAATGATGTTATTTAGTTAGTTCCTACGTACTTATTGTTATTACATTATTTTGTTGCGTTCATAAATTATTATTAGTGGTATCGGGGCGATGCCTTTTTTCTCGATCCTTCTTTGCATATTTAAACGAGGTCGGGGTATAAGGAGTTGAGACGATGCGGTGGAACCTTTGCAAGATCAGCCTCGCAAACCTTGATGGACGCCCATGGGGGATGAAAAGAAAGATGAGGGAGCATGAGATCCTATCAAAATATTGCTCGAGGAGGCCCTTGAAAAACAAAGGAACGCGATGATGGATAACTTTGCCCAGATCCTTCAACGGCTGCCCACCAGCGGTGCATTTGCATCCAGCAACCACTCTGGAGGTGCGACTCCTTTTAAGGTACAAGTAAATTTTGACATTCCCATATTTGAGGGTCAAATAGATGCAAATGCCATAGATATATGGTTGAATCTATTAGAAGGATATTTCTCTGTTCATGACTTTTCGAATAGGAGAAGATTATTTTGCACTCCTCCGGCTTCCCCCATGTTGAAGGCCCAGTGGGAAACCTACGGCGAGAACAAGGACCAGAGAGAACAAGGACCGGACATAACCCTCTCTGTTCTCAGCCGTACCCACTTGGAATTCTTTCCAAGATATCAAGGAACAATACTATCCCATAGGTATCTATGAGGACAAGTACATACAATGGACCACGTTGCGACAACAAAGGGATCAAGTTGTGCATGAGCTGACGAATATGTTCCAAACCCTGCACAAAAATTTGGGTATCAAAGATTCAGAGAAACATTTGGTGCTAAAGTATTGTAGTTTTCTACACATATACATTCAGGAGGAAATGGAGTTCCTCGAAATATCCTCGCTTGGTATGACATACTAGTATGTTGCCAAGATTGAGCAAAAATTCAAACAGAAGAAGTGAGACTCTGGATCTGCGAATCAAAAGCAATGGAAAGGTGCCCCAAACCGTAGAACAAAGGAAAAATCCAAGGCATGGCAGCCCAAGACAACCTACCAAAGTTGTAAGCAAAGAACAACACTGCGAAGCCAAAGAAGGACATGAGAAAGTGGTGTGAGTTCCATAAGAGCTCCACTCACAACATAAGTGAGTGTCGAATGTGATCGCTAGTGGCCGAGATGAGGGCTTCGAGTTAGATGCATGCCTGACAAGTCAGGGCACACAGGGAATGAGAAAGGGAAGCAGTTATTGATGCGAGGCCCAATGCCCTCTGTTGCCACTACAAAAGATCCAAAAGGAGGAACCGGAAAGATCGGAAGGAGGAGGAACGTCTCTTCCACTCCTGGATGTGGGTAAAGGGCTCCCCTGTACAATTCATTGTCGACAATGGGAGCCAAAAGAACCTCATTTCAGCAGACGCTGTGAAGCGATTGGGCTTGCCGACCACAGCTCACGCACATCCATACACCATCGGGTGGCTTCACCAAGGACGAGATCTCTGTGTCAGCCAGCAGCGCCACCTTCCCTATAGCATCAAGCCCTTCACAGATGAGGTATTATGTGATGTTGCTCCTATTGATGTTTCTGATGTATTATTTTGAAAACCATACTTGTGGAAGCGTCATGCTGTGTATGAGTCTCGACCTCGTGCTGTTATTGTTACTTTGGGAAATAAGTTGTACGGGATACCAGAGGTACCACCTCCTACAGCTATCTCTTTGGTTACTGCAAAACAATGCGATCGCCTGTTTCCAAAAAAACAGGAAATTTGTTTTCTGCGATGATCGCGGGAAGAAGGCGTGGCCACGACCTCCTGAACGGGGCTCCCCGCACGACAACAACAAATGGATAAGGTTGTGGAGGAGTACGGGGACATCTTCACTTCACCCACGGGGGTTCCTCTGCCTTGTGGGGTCAAGCACCGAATTATCTGACCCGGAGTGCGCCGCTGCAATGGGCCAGGTCCGCCAGCTGTACCGGACGGTGAGATCCAAGAGCGATTCGGGGGCTGTTGATCTGCAGACCAGATTAACCATGCAACGAGCCCGTCGTGTTGGTACGAGAAGAAGGATGGGACGTGGAGACTACTGTATTGAATATCGGACCTGAACAAGATCACAATCCAAAATCAGGAATAGGTACCCAATCCCACGAGATTGATGACCTTTTGGACCAACTAAGGTGCAAAATATTTTAGCAAAGATTGACACGAGTACGGGTATCTTTGGTACCAATTGAACCCTCCGATGTGTGGAAAATTGCCTTCAAAGCCAAGGAAGGCCTTTTCGAATGGCTGGTCATGCCTTTCGGGTTGACGAATGCTCCCGCCACCTTAATGAGGATGATGGATGACCTCTTGCGGCCATTCACCAACTCATTTGTAGTGGTGTACTTGGATGATATTCTGATCTTCAGCCAGACTTGGGAAGAGCACCTTCACCACATCCGACAAGTCCTCCAAACACTGCGGCAACACAAGTTGTGTGCCAATTTGGAGAAGTGCACTTTTGGCATGACCCAGGTTCAATATCCGGGATACATTATTGATGAAAGGGGGGTGCATGTGGATCCAGCCAAGATCCAAGTCATTCGGGATTGGCCAGCCCCAACCACTATAACAGAGCTTCGCAGCTTTCTGGGTCTTGCTAATTTCTACCATAGATTTGTGTTGGGATTCTCTCATATCACTTGGCCCTTGAGTCAAGTCACCAAAGGAGGAGCGAGAGCAAAATTCTTTTGGTCAGAACCTCAACAGAAGGCGTTCAAAGAATTGAAAAATCGCCTATGTTCTGCCCCAGTGCTCACCTTACCAGACTTGCAGCAGCCATTTGAGATCGAGACAGATGCCTCTGACTATGCTATTGGGGCAGTTCTTACTCAACAGGGACATCCAGTGGCATATCACGGTGAGACATTGTCTGAGACAGTTCGCAAGTATCCCACCTATGACAAAGAAATGTATTCCATTGTGCAAGCCTGTCGACAATGGAAGCATTACATTTTGGGGAAGGAAACAATCATCCACACAGACCACCGGCCCCTGCAGTTCATACGGACACAAGGGAAGTTGCAGAATGATCGCCATCAGAAGTGGTCCACATATCTGCAACAGTTTCATTTGAACATCAAGTACAAGAAGGGTAGCACCAATAATGTTGCAGACTGCCTCAGCCGACCAACGATCGTGGCGCTCACCACCGTGCTCAACTCTTGTGGGCACGAGACTTCTGATTGGCCGCTTCTCTATGAGAGTGACCCAGAATTCGGCCACACTTACAAGGCACTCTTGGGGGGTACGCAAGTTCCAAAATTTCACCTCCAAGATGCACTTTTATGTCACCTGGGACACCTTTGTGTTCCTTCAAGCGAGCGTGCCAAGATGATATGGGAAGCACACTACAGTCGAGTCGCTGGGCATTTCGGGGTTGAGAAAACAGTAGCAATACTACAGAAGTATTTCTATTGGCCGACCCTTCGAAAGGATGTCAAGAAGCACATCAGATCCTGCACTGCTTGTGCCATTGCCAAACCGACCATCAAGAAGCAAGGCCTATATAATCCACTACCTACCCCTAGTCGACCTTGGGAATCCATCTCCATGGATTATATGTTGGGCCTGCCTTCTACTAAGAATGGAATTACTGTGTTTTTTTGGTCGTTGACAGATTCTCGAAGATGGCCATTATGGCGGCCTGTAAGAAGAATATCACAGCAGAAGCCACTGCTAAACTCTTCTTTGAACGAGTGTGGGTGCACTTTGGGATCCCACAGTCTATCATATCAGATCGAGATAGCAGGTTCCTCGGCACATTTTGGTCCAGCCTCTGGTCAATGTTGGACACAAAGCTCACCAAGTCCACAGCTTTCCATCCCCAAACAGATGGCCAGATAGAGGTCGTCAACAGAATGATTGTACACATTCTGCGCATGTACAATTCAAAGCATCCACGCACATGGGACGAGAGCCTCCTCTATGTACAACATAGTTATAACGGGGCTCTCCATAGTTCAATTGGCCATAGCCCCTTTCAGGTGGGCTTGGGATTCCAGCCACTATGTCCCATTGACGTAGCCATGCCATTTGCAGCTGCTCAGGCCGATTCAGCTCATGTCCAGTCTGAAGTTGACAAAGCAAGTAGCTTCATTGAGCGCATTCAACACATCCGCCAATAGGTTCATGATATATTGGACAGAGCCAATGCGAAGTACAAGCAGCGCCATGATCAACACCGGGTGCCACACCACTTCCAGGTGGGCGACAAAGTATGGCTACATTTGCAGAAGGAGCGCCTCACTGGACCTCACCGCAAGCTTCGCCCGCTCAGATACGGGCCGTACACCATCACCAAGGCTGTAGGTAACAATGCCTTCGAGCTTAGTATTCCACCATTCCTTGGTCTGCACCCAGTCTTCAATGTGGATCGCCTTCGTCCTTACTTTCCACCTCTACTGGACACCTCGGACATTGCAGAACAACTCACACCAGCAGAGTTAAACCCAGACTGCATGGAACAGGCCACCACAGATTGTATCATGGACATGCAAATCAAGAACACTCGTCAACAGCAGATCCAACTGTATCGGGTTGTCAAAGCTGGCCAACTCCTGCACAAAGGAAAGTGGTTCACCAGGGACCAAGTTCAGCAGAAATTTCCTCATCTCATGGAGGAACTTAACGCAATGGGGACCATTGCTTCCTAAGGGGGGAGGAATGATCCAGGTGGATATTGGTGGCCACCCGCCTATTCCACTTGGGCCCCCACCGTTGTCTCTTTCAGTTTTTCAGTTTTGGCATAACTTACTATTTTTAGCAGTTTTCGGGTCCTGAACTTCCGGAGCCGTTTTGAGGCCCTAAACGACGTTTTTTGGGTAGTAAATTTGTTGCGATTTTGATTATCAAAATCGTCACAAAAGTTGTAGTCCTCGGATAGAGATTTCTAATGATGTAGCATGTGCGTCAAACGGAGATAGTATGCCAAAGTTACGTCCCTGGGAAGTTGAAACACCAATTTACCCAAACGGGGCCCATAGTTTTGGCGCTTCATCTCCTAGGGTTAGGTTTTTGGATGTTTAGGATTCTCCATTGTTTCTCAATAATAAATAGGCCCTCAAGCCTCATTGTAACTGAGTGCAGAGGCCTGTAGCCGCCACATCTCTTCTCAGAGATAGCTACCAACGCCCTAGCTAGTTTTATTTCCATTTTGTCTGTAAGCAAATTTCAGTTCTTTGATATTAATGAAATGAAGTGTTATTTTCGCCGTATCTCTGCACTTATGGTTATATGTTTATTCTGTTGCGTTCCTGCATAAATCCGGATCATTGTATGTCTTAAAATAGGCTCCAAGGCAGTGGTATCTAAAATTTGATAGGTTTATGTCTGAACAAGGTTATACTAGATGTCACTCGGATCATTGTGTTTATCTGAAAAAGAAAAATGATGACAACTATATTATATTGTTATTGCATGTAGATGACATGCTTGTTGCAGGGTCTAACATGCAGGAAATAAATGTGCTCAAAAGAAAATTGGTAAATTCATTTGCAATGAAGGATTTGGGAGTTGCAAAACAAATCCTTGGTATGAGAATAACTAGAGACAGGAAAAATCACAAATTAACATTGTCTCAGAATAAGTACATACAAAAGGTGTTGAAAATATTTAATATGCATAATGAAAAACCAATTAGTACACCTTTGGCTAGCCATTTCAAAATTAGTAAGGAGATGTGCCCCAAGACCCAAGAAGCAATGGATTATATCTCTAAAGTTCCATATGCATCAACAGTTGGAAGCTTAATGTATGCAATAGTCTGCACAAGGCCTGATATTGCACATGAAGTGGGAGTTGTAAGTAGGTACGTGAAAAATCCACGAAAAGAACATTGGATGGCGGTGAAATGGATTCTCAGATATTTGAGAGGTACCACAAATCAAGCATTATGCTTTGGTGGTTCAGACATTGCTCTACAGGGATATGTTGATGCAGATATGGCAGGTGATAGAGATAACATGAGGAGCACTACAGGGTATGTATTTACTGTAGGTGGAACAACTGTCAGTTGGGTTTCAAAAATCCAAAGTGTTTTTGCATTTTCAACAATAGAAGTAGAGTATGTTGCTGCTATAGAGGCTAGTAAAGAAATGATTTTGTTACAAAGGTTTATGGATGAATTGGGTAAGAAGCATGAGATGGGAATGTTATAAAGTGACATCCAAAGTGCCATTCATCTTGTAGAGAACTCAACATTTCATTCAAGGACTAAACACATACAACTCAAGTACCATTTCATACGGTTAGTATTGGAAGATGGACAGTTGAAGCTAGAAAAGATACACACTAGCCAGAATCCTGCAGATATGTTAACGAAAGTTGTAACCAGGGAGAAACTAAGATTAGGCCTAGTTTCAATTGGTCTTCAAGTATGATGATGAAGATGAGAAACAACCATGTCCAAAGTGGAGTAATTGTCCAAAAAATGAAGCAGTAGTGGAGTTGCTACAACCAGTCTCCAAGTGGGAGATTGTTGGGTGTGGAGCATGATTATCTTCTTTACATAGATGTATCACTGTGTTGGACCCCTGTTCTTCACAGGGTGACAATGCCACCCATCATTTAAGCACTGCCTGGGGGGTCCAGGGGGGGGTGCGAATTTTTGGAGCCCCCCCGGCAGCAGGTTTTGGGGGCAGTGCCCCCGAAGCTAAAAATATATGTAAAATTGCCTTGTAAAATATTGTATTTTCTAGTCAATCTGGGCTGTTCATTAGGTGGATGATTTGACAATAAATTTATGTTTAATTTAGGGGTTTTTTCCCTAGAAGGCAACCCCTATGTTTTATGAGGGTATTTTATTGCGGATGTGCATTGTATTAGTATTATGAGTGAGAAACATAAAGGGAAACTGTGAAAGAGAACAAAGGATATTATAATGGATCTACTGTAGGTTGTGTCTCTTCATTTTGCTAGATAATATAAAGGAAGGAATCGTTTTTCGGGGTGGATGTAGCCCAAATTGGGTGAACCACGTATATCTGTGTCTGTCTTGTTTTATATGTTTTATGTGTTAATGTTTCCACATATTTTATGTGTTCCATTGCTCTGTCATATATAATTTTCTAACAACCATCTGATTGAAAGATAAGTTATCCAATTACATCGCCCCTGAACAACTTGGTTTTCTAAAACATCGCCAAATACAAGATGTTGTGGCCATTGCTCAAGAATGCTTGCATTCCATAACAATATAAATGGAGGATGCCTTATTATTAAAACTATATTTAAGGCATATGACTATGTGGATTGGGATTTTCTTCAGATGGTTTTGGACAATATTGGGCTCTTGATGGGGGTTGTTAATTGGAATATGGCATGCGTCACTTCTATTCATTATGTTTTCCTAGTTAACGGGGTGTGTTCAAATTTATGTAAGGAATTTCGGGGGCTGCAACAAGGGTTCTTTAACCCCCTTGATTTTCCTTTTGGTGATTGACAGGTTAAGCAGGAAAATTCATGAGGCTAAAATTGAGGGTTTATTTGTGGGTATAAATGTTAAAAAAAAGTCCTTTGTTACACATCTCATGTTCATGGATGATGTCCTACTCTTTGGGAGTGTATACACAGTTGAGTGGTTACACCTATGTCAAAATATCTCTCTTTTTGGCGATGTTACTAGGCTATATATGAATAAAGAAAACCCACTACTCATTCAAGCATCCTCTGATCCAGACAATGTCTCAGAGATTGTTGATGAAATGGATCAATTGGAAAATGGTTTCAATTACCTTGGCTTCTATTTGAAACTAAACAAATACGGAATTCAAGACTGGCACTGGTTGATCTATAAATTTGAAAAAATAGTGATGACTTGATCTCATAGATGGTATTTGATTGGAGGTTGGTTGATTTTATCTCAATCGGTCTTGTAAAAAATATATGTTTATTGGATGCATCCCATATACATTCTGCCCAAAAATAACATTAAAAAAATCAACTCCATTATTTGAAATTTTATTTGGTTGGGGACAAAAGGTGCATGCAAGCTTCATCTTGTCTGTTTGGAGGACATTTATTTGTGGAAAGAGGAAGGTGGTCGGGATTTAAAGAATTTGGATAAATTTGGGTGGGTTTTGGCGGTAAAGAGTCTTTGGTGTGCTTTATTTGGATCTTGACTATGGAAAAATATTATTTTAAGACAAATATCTAAAAAACAAAACACTTCGGGATTAGATCAAATGTGGGGCACAAAATCTTGCTTTTGCCTCTTATATATGGAATAGTTTCATGAAGGTGAAATAATGGCTGATTGGTAATTTGTGGTGGGAGATCGGATGAAATGTTGCGGTGGGAATTGGATTAGACCATATCAAGGGATTTCATCGTTATGTAACTATATCAAAATAACACAACAACATAAGACAAAATAGATCAAAAACTAGTTTTTAAGCCACTTAGTGGGGGAAACCTCCCTTTACATCACATACATGAACAATTCTTGGATGATTCAAACGACAATACCTCCTTGCTATATATCAGAGTCTAAAGGGTCAAAATATAATTAGGGCCTACATAGCAATAATAATGTAAGGGCTCAACTATACTGATAGTGGGTTTCTATGGGGCACAATGTTAATAATATGGGGGTTACACTAGTATTATATGGACTTAACATGTCCTTCTCATTTCAAAAAGTGTTGTCCTCAATGCTTGAGTAGTTCTGGATGCTTTTGTATGAAATACTCATCCTCCCTTGTGGAATCTTCAACAGGCAAGTTCTTCCACTTAATGAGATACTCTAAAATTTATCGATTCCATAACTGCTAGGTTCTTATTTATGTGATTGCTTTAGGCTCCAATATGATTTTTCCTTCTTCTTCAAGTTTTGGAATTATAGTTTGAACCAGGATTTTGTCACCTATAACCTTCTTTAAGCATGAAACATTGAAAACTAGGTGTACTCATGAAGATGCATGAAGATCCAATTTGTATGCCATAGTACCAATATTTTGTAACACCTTGTAAGGGACATACTACTTGGGTGATAACTTATTATCCTTCTTAGCCTGATTGAGGGACATTTGTTTATATGGGCCCTTTCACCCTCTTATTCGTTCACCAAAAATTGTTCAGTTCCATCCAAGCTCAGGTTTGGTAGGCATATTAGATCAATTGGTATTATGTTGGATAGGGTCATTGATCAATTTGTTTAAATTAGGAAATTAATTCCGCCTAGAAGATCAGTACAAGATGAGTCTAGATGGCATGAAACAACAACCTTACCTTCCTCCCATCACCCTAGTATATGTCATCAAGTGAGGACAAGTCTGGAACATCCATGTCCTCCTTGATTGTAGGCAGTATTTTTTGTAGCCATAAAAACAGACAATCACCCACATCAAAACTTCGATGCTAATCTAATTTTTGTTTCATTCGTTTCTTCAAGATAAAGTTATGCCAAATCTCCCATGAGGATTTGATTATGGATTGGTTCAGTAGACCAAAATTTTACGAGATTCTATGTGTCACTGTTTCAACCTTCAATGCTAAAATAAGACTTGAATAACTACAGTCTGTGCACTTTCAGTCACTTTTTATGGAATTCAAATCTGATGCTCGAGGAAAAAGTTATGACTATTTTCCCCGAGACTCCTATTTGAGACTGAATTTTGGAGTACGCAGAAACCTAAATTTATTGGACCATATCTCTGAAAATATCGCTAACTAAGGTCTGAAATTGTAACCAGATGTTCATAAATATTTCATCTCCACAGGGTAACAATTTCACAGTTTGAAGCTTCACAAAAAAAAAAATTATAGTGAAAATTCCACGATGACCTGTTTGAAGTAGCAAAACCCTAGAACCAAGAGATTTGATACCAAATGTTATGTAACCAGATCAAAATAACATATAAACATAAGAAATAATAGATCAAGAACTAGATAATAATCCACTTCGAGGGGAAACCTCCCTTTACATGACATAAATGAACAATTCTTAGATAATTCAAATGACAATACCTTCTAGGTAATTATAGGAGACTAAAGGGTCAAAATATAATTAGGGCCTACATGAAATGATAATGTAAGGGCTCAAAATAAACAATAGTAGGTTTCTATGGGGCACACAAATAACAATATAGGGGCTACAATAATATTATAGCGACCTAACATTCATGGAACTCATAGACAACTATTATTTATCATCAAGTACATCCACAACTTGGTATATATTTCCTTAATTAGATTCAGATAAAAAATGATCATATTTTCCAATACCAGACATGGATTAGTTATGTTGAATTGGGTTTATTTGGGGAAATACAGTGGTTTTGGATAGATATGTGGCAAATTTATACTGTTGGGTGTCACCTTAGTGGATAAGGTTGATAATTTCTGATGGGTGGAAAATCCACTCAATGCCAGATCTTTGTTGAGGAGATCTATTATTATATCTCTCTTGCACACGGGGTTGTGGTGGACAAATAGTGGTTCTAGAATATTTGGCCTTGGAATATGCCCCTGAAACTCGAATGTTTCGGTTGGTTAGTCTGGAAAAATACGATTCTAACTTGAGAAAAATTGTGTAGGAAAGGCTTCATCAGACATGGCAGATGCATTATGTGTAGGAAAGAAAATGAATATGCATTCTACTTATTTCTCAAGTGCCCATATGATGTGGCGATTTGGATAGGTGTTTTACAAATATAAAACATCAAGGCACAATGGGACCTTAATTCTATTGAATACTACATACATGTATGGAAGACAAATTATAATGATGTTAGACAACTTCCTTTCTTTATTTTCTGGGGCATTTGTAGAAGCATAAATTCTTTCATTTTTGAAGATACTCCATTTGACATTATCTGGAATTGCACAAGTATATGTGCATTTTTCAATGAATTAAGCCAAGGGTTACAAAATATTTTGTAGAGATGCATATATCTTATAAATTGCTTGAACATATATTTCTTTGGTTTCTTTGATGGGGCTGCACATTTAGATACATGTGGTAGTGGGGCATAAATTCTTATGAACCCATATCTATATTACTTTTTTAGTTGGAATAACGACACTAGTAAAAATACCTGGGCACAGATCATAGCTCTATGGGGCATATTTTTCTATGCTAGATGGCTATCTATTAAGTCTTTGGATGTATACCGGAAGTCCAAAGTTGCTATCGATTAGTTAAATGACATGTCCTCATTTGAACCTCCATTACTTATCAATTGAATGCACCAAATTTTGAGGTTGAAGGAGATTTTCAATTCAATGAATTTTTTCCATATATATACAGATAACAAAATCATATTGCTGGTGCACTATCAAAGCAAGGTCATAAATATCGGCTAGGAGATATTTATTACTCTGCTTATAGTATGGATATAATTCAAAGGAATGGAAATATACCTTTTACATGTTTATATATATATATATATATATATATATATATATATATATATATATATATATATATATATATATATATTTTGAGGATAAGATTGCTCTCATTTTTGGTACATACATATTATCACTGGTTTAATAGTGGTAATAATATGGGAAAATTTTGTAGAAGCCTATTTTGGGATAGATATTCAAAGTCTGGAATGATATATGTCTATTTTCTTTTTGAAAACAATCATGGAACTATTATAAATGAATTAACAAAGCAATGGAACACATAAATATTGCAAAAACACAAACACAGAAAAACATAAAACAAGAAAGACACAAATATATGTGGTTCATCCAATTTGGGCTACGTCCATGGAGAAACAACCAATCATTCCTTTTATATTATCCAACAAGTTGAAGGGATACAACCTTTAACAAATCCGTTGTAACTTGCTCTTCGCTCTCACATTGTCTCCTCTCTTTTTCCCACATAGAATGATACACAACCACAATACAATTCCCTCATATAAACTAAGGATTTCCTTCTAGGGGAAAAAACTCTAAATTAACATAACTGCTCCTGTCATATCTTTCGCCTAATGAATTGCCTAGATTGAATACAAAATTAGAATATTTTACAAGACAAAATTTCTCTATATTTTGTGGGGGATCAAGCCCACCGACACCCCGTTAAGGATTGGGATCCAAACACGACTAAAACAAAATATATGAATAAAAAAAAAATCAAGCTCCGCACCTAACAAGAACCTACTATATTTTATTATGAAAAATCAGTCATATGTAACAAATTTTGTTTTATTAATACAAAAGCTTGCATTTTTTCTTTTCAAGAAAAAATTAATTTAATAATTCAAAAGATGAGAAAACACATTTTACTAACCATAAAATTAAGAATGCAATAGTGTGTAGAGATTGAAACACGTACCGATGATAGGTGGGACACATTATAAAAGGTGTTCTTTGTTAACCGCCAAAGACAAAGCCTGAGCCTCTTCCAAGTCTCATGAAGAGGCTCTCATCTGATCACGCTAATAAGAATCGACCATTTGTCTAATGTGATTTGATCAATCCTATTTGATCAATCCTTTTGTTTTTCATTGCTCTGTATTTGCACTACCTCTGAAGTCGTGAGAGTGGAGTGACCTGGCACCCATATATGAAGTTTCTATGGTTCATATCCTTATTTGTATGTTCACACAAATAACATGCTTTTGATAATATTTCAGACTACAGTGATATTTTGATCCATATTGAGCACAAATTTTGAGAGTAAGTGGGTTTTGGCCTTATTAATTGGTCCAGTTCTCGTAGGTCTTTGTTTGCTCCAAGTTCATAGGAATTTTGATAAACACGAGCATATAAAAACATGTACATATAGTTTTTTCAATGTCTAATTTTCACTTTACTTCATAGTAAAGGCATTCCAAGTAATTTCATTAAAATAAAATATTCTTATAATTCATATAAATGTTATAACTTTTTAAATTTTAAATTTTAAAATATATTTTATTTTTTTTAAATATAATAAATTGAAAAAATTAAATAAATAAACTTTCATAATAATAATATTATTATTATTTTGCTAAGGGTGTAAGTTTTAAGATGACTGCACATTTAATCTTTAGTTTGAGAAATTGTGATCTAGAGGCATTTAAGCAGGTAAAATTACGAGGCGATCACACTCGTCCCGAGCCACACTAGCACTTAACATGATTGGATTTTATCCGACAGAGTTCCAAACCAGTGACCTTCACATCATGGAGTAAATTAATAGTACACCCCATCACCTTCTATTCTATACCCCGTAGGCTATAATAATTGTAAAATTTTAAAATAAATAACATGAAAATTCAAAAATTTTAAAATATCTATATATATATATATATATATATATATATATATATATATATATATATATATATATATCTATATCTATATCTATATCTATATCTATATATATATATATAATTTTATATTGTTTTTATTTTTATATTTTTTATTGAACTTTAGTACATTTAAAGTTTAAGTAAAACTACCAATTGCCTCTAAAGGTGCAAAGATACATTGAAGAAATAAAAGATAAGGAATTGGTAATATACTAAGGTTATTTGGGTTGAGTTTAGGTTTAAAGCGGGCTAGTTGTAACTATAACTCTTTTATTGGTGCCAATAGATCATAAGCAATGTGTAGTGCGGAATTTATGACTTAGCAAGAGTTAAGACATCTATAAACTCACCTACAAGGGGGATCCCACTCACAAGTGGTATATACCCTTATAGTTGTATCACAATAAACCAACATGTAATTTATGGGAATTGAATCTTAGTGGGGGAGAACAAATCATCCACCCTACCACCTGAGATATGAACCCTTGATGTTTTAAAAGGACATGACGATGGGTTTTGATCCAATTATATGTGTATCGATTAGAAGGCTATTAATATAAACTTTTTAGATTTAATCGCACATTCAATCATTATTTTAAGGCATCTCATACTTTTTAGAATAAACAACTTTCACAATCATTTAACCTTATCCAATAATAAAGAAAGTCCTCATTTTTCACCATTAAATCTAACCTTTATGGTTAATAAATTCATATAAATTAACAAAATTAAAGCAAAGACAATGACACCTTCTTGCTCTAGTTTCGAATAAAGGTTTCATCAATTTATAAAGACATTGCCACCTTCTTACTCTAGTTTCCCATGGAGGTTTCATCAATTTATAACTTATTGTTTCTAGAGTCACGAGAGAGAACGCTTAATTTTTTCTATCGACATCATCATACAAATATGATATAATAAAACGTACATGTTGCAATATCTAGTATAAATTATACACACCATCTATTATGCTTACGTAGTTGTTACACATATATATGCCACATCATCCATGATGCTTGTCGCTTATAGACTTTATGATAAATCTATTCATCATCACTCGTCATTCATGACATTAGAAAGAGTTGTCATAATTTAGCACGCACCTAAGAACAACAACACCCGCTATGACACGAGCCATGTATTCTCGAGAAGACAAGGCCTCCACAACTCGAGGAGATCAAGATTGCTAAATTTTTCTTGAGTGCTTATCTACGACTATAATATCCACGTGTTCCTTTTATGAGGTTTGGATTTTTCATCTAACATTAGGATATTCTTTTTTAAGTTCAAATAAATTTATGCTTTATTCCACATTTAATATGTGGAGCAACTCTTTCCCATTTATAGAGTATATAGAATTTATTCAACTCCTTTTTGTCGATGAACATGAATTGTACAAAGTGATGAGTTAGTTGAGTGGTTAACATTAGATTAAAAAAAAAAAAAACGAATCAACTGACATTAACTATTAACTACTAATGATAACTACCATATCCACTGATAAATAATTAACGAATACAAAATACATCTTCTTTTGTAACTAAATCTAAAATTTCCATTACTGAAAACAATATGCAACATAATTTTTGTATCAGAATATTTATATGATTGTTTCAAGATCCTTGCCCCTGATATGCACATTAATTTTATATAATAACTATGAGTGTCAATTTATAAAATAATGTCTCCAACTCTGTTATATTCATATGTTTGTCATGTACGAATGGTGAGGCAAGACATTAGGTTCAATGGGATTAAAAACCTGGAGCTGGCGGGGAAAGACACCACCATCTCCTTCAACACGATCATGTGGTTTAGGATGGAGAACTTCCACTCTGACATAATCTCCTTGGAGGGCTTTACTGCCACAATCAAAGACAACAATATCATGGAGCATTAATGACTCCATTGATTGAATGAATGAATGATATTTTAACGTCCACGAGACTAAAAATAGTCTATGGGACCACCAACTTCCTTGTTTTTTGCCTTTTGTAATTCAATCCTTTTCTTACTCAAATTGATGATGATCTGACCCAACCATCTAACAGTTCCATCATTGAAAAGACAATGCCATGGAATTGATGCTAACATACTGCGGTAACCGTCCCTGATGTCTCTGAAAGCGTCACATTCCAAATTGAAATGTTTTTCTTATTCCACTGCCCCAGAAGTGCAAAAATTACATACCCTTTCTTCCCAAGCTTCTTTAGGTCTCTTCCACCGTCCTGTTTCACAACGAAGTTGATGTGAGTTAGTTCTTAATTGAGCAATAAGAACCTTTTCTCTCCATGGAATGCTAGCTCCAATGTATTATTTTTGTTGGAGATCGCAAGTGGGGTTGAATTCCTAAACATAATACTTCTTCTTTCTACCCAACTCTTTTCCCCATATACCCTTACGAAACTTCTCCAACACAAAATTATTTAACTCCTTGCTATTTGTCGGACATGCATTCAGGTAAATATTCCATTTTTGCATCCATTTGTTGTTTTGTCTCATCCACGATTTCTTTCTTTCACTCATACCTTCATTGAAGATCAATTTTGGCCATCTACCTCCTCCCATTTGCTTAATTCTTTGTAGATACCTTATAAGACACACCATGGCAATTGCTTTGATGGGAGATGCCCCCGTTTCACTCAACGTTATCTCATAGGGAACCGAACTTTTTATTTTGAACTTGCTCATGATCATGCGTTTTTGAATTTTTTCAATTTGTTTCCATTTTGAAACAGGGATGCTGCTAGCCCACAATTCACACCCATATAATATCACTGGACAAACTAGGAGTCTAAAAGGTACTTTGATCGTGTTCCAATCCCATAACTCTGCCTCTATACATCTATTTTGAGGTGCATATAATGCTTTCCACCCTCCTAAAATTCTTTTCTTTCTGCAATCCTCCCAATTAAGCTTGTTGTTGAAATCGATCCCGAGGTACTTGTATTCATTTACTTCTTCAAGAATGTTGCCTTCAAAGAAGAACGTATGCTGGCTTCGCTTCCTTTTATTAGAGAAAATCATTATGGAATCTTCACAAAATTGAGGAGTCGTGCCTACAACCACTAAAGGATATTGTAGGGTTTTGGAATACGAATTTATGTTATGAGATTCATGGCACCTTGTTGAGGACCAAACCTTACAGGCTCATGTATTGTCGGAGCTGTGCGTGGTCCATGAGACAGATGATGGAGATGACGAAACACTGAAACCACTTGCCAAGTAAAGGTGAAACGAAAAGTAAACGTGAAATTGTTTAAAAAACCCTTTCCATGTGTCAGATTTTCACTGGATGGAGGAGGACAAAAATAAAGCTTCGAGATTGGCGAGGACAAACAATGTTGGCTCATCCCACCCCAGTAGAGGAAACACCTTGGATGTAATTAGTATAAAAAAGTTTACTAAAAATCAAAATAAATTTAAAATTGTTTATTATTAATATGAATATAAAAATATTATTATAAAATTTAATAGATGTTTTTTTAGAGAAATATATGGTTTTTTTTTTTTTTTTGTAAATTAAAAAAATTCAAGCTAAATATTTATGTAGAAGGCATTTTTACTTATAAAGTGTTCTTATAAAAGGATGGGCCTTTATTTATTTTTATCTATCCATATCCTATAAGAGCATGCTATGTGTATATAATTGAACAAACCACTTGTTAAGTTATACATTGTTACCTTAGTTCAATCTTATGATTTAACTATTTTTGAGGCAAGACATTCTATTTTCTTGTTATCTTTTAATTAGGCTTTGGGACCAGGGCTTTGAAGAAATATGGAGGGGGAAATGCTTTGAGTAGTTGAATTCCATTTGATTGAGGGATTGAAAAATGTGAGTCTTTCAATAGTTTATTAGGAGCCGAGGCTAAATCTCGACTTTTAAATTCTAGAAGTATATTCCAAAATAAACATCTCTATAGACATAAATATTTTGTGGATATTTTGTAAATATTAAATATGTTAAATAACTACCATCCATCTATTAGTTATTGATAATTAAATTTAAATTTTGGAAACCCTATTCCAAAATAGACATGCCTATCAAGTTAATAATTGGTTAAATTTTATGTTCTATGGAATACATATGTATAATTGATTTGATTTTAATCATTTTTTATTAAAAAAAGTTAACATATGATAGTTATGAAGATTGTTTGAGTTAAAATATAATATGAATGAAACATGATGAAACAATTAGATAGATAATGAGTATTATAAGTATCTTAGAATGGTAAAATACAACAAAATGTAAAATATAAAATAAAAGAAATTCAAAGTTCAACATGGTAAACAAATTGCTTTAATGCATTTGGCACGTAAACAAGTTTGTAATACATTTGATGTGTTAGTAGTAGATTACACATAGTTTATCTTTCCAAACAGAGATTGTTATTGGTTTGTATAACTATTTAAACCATTTATCAATGTTTTAAGATAAAAAACACAATTTTGATTAAACAAAGCTTACACAACACTATAGTGGATATTTTCTCAAATCCCAATTCCATATTTACGATGTAAAGCGTCTCTATTTGAAAACAACTCCCTTGAAGTGCCACTTGTAACATTTTGGTACCGTTGATTTTGATGTTAGACGATTGAAATTGTTGGGTATGTGTTATATTCTTTCCACGATTAGCCCCACGCGCTGTATGTTGCGTCGAGCGTAGCTGGGGGGTCACGAGGGGCGAAGCAGTCCCCGCCGTTGGGGTCCGGGGCAGCGCCCCGGCTAAAATTTGTTTTTTGTGCGGACCCACTCATAGGCGGATCCGCCCATGGTTTTGTGCATGGTTTTGCACATGGTTTTGGGGTTCGATGGTTTTCGGCCCCTGGTATTTTGTAGATCCGGTCATGGGAACTACGGTTATGTTCTAATCCAGGGTTAATGGATTGGGGTTTATGTATGCTTCGGCATGTATATATATGTGTTGTAACACTAAAAGGAATATAATGAAAAATCGAGCTGGTCGTCCCGATTTGGGATCCAGGGGAAAATCTCTGTGTTTATCTGTTTTATGTTTTATGCTCTTGCTATTGTTTATTTTCTGTTATAAGAATCGTGTGTAGATATTTCTGTTCAGGGTTAAAACCTACATTTGGTATCGGAGCCAGGTTTTGGCTTCAAGGGGACGCCTTTGTTGTTGAGGGTTTTTTGCTCGGGCCTGTGGTAGACCTTGTTCAGTGGGAGATCTGCAAGATCAATTCTTGCGGTGAAAGAAGATGGCGAGCGGCGGAAAGATAGAGATCGAGAAATTTAATGGTCAGAGTTTTGAGTTGTGGAAACTCAAGATGGAGGATCTGCTGGTGGATAAAGATCAGTGGATCGCGGTAGATCCAGGTACTAAACCAACGACGATGTCAGATGAAGACTGGAAGAAATTGGATCGGAAGGCTAAGAGCACAATACGGTTGTGTGTCTCAGATTCAGTATTGTTGAATGTATCTGGGGAAGCTACGACGAAGAACTTGTGGGAAAAGCTAGGGACTTTGTACCAATCTAAGTCTCTAGTGAATAAATTGTTCCTACGGAAAAAGTTGTATAACCTGAGGATGAAGGATGGAGACTCGGTGACAGAGCATCTGAACGCCTTCAATACTGTGGTAAGTCAGCTGTCATCTGTTGATATTAAAATCTCAGAAGAAGATAAGTGCATCAGCTTGTTGTGTTCTCTACCAGATTCATGGGACAGTCTGGTTATTGCAATAGGTAGCAATACAACTACCTTGAATTTTGATGACATTGTCTCATCCTTGCTGTCGGAGGAAATGAGATAGAGAAATATGGAGGGTCAGAATGGAGATGCCTTATCTGTACGAGGAAGGTCCCAGAACAGAAACAAGAATAAGGTTTCGAGTGGGAGATCTAAATCTAGAGGGAGATCTAAATCTCCTGGAAAGTTTGTAAAGGTGTGCTGGAAATGTGGAAAGGAAGGACACTACAAAAAGGAATGCGGATCTAAAGCTCCTGAGAAAGGAAAGGGATCTGATGAAGGTCCTTCTGCAGAGGCAAAAACCACCTCAGATGAAGGTGGGGATGTGCATTTGGCTTCTTCTTCAAATACACATGTAGATCATGAGTCATGGTTGATTGACTCAGGTGCATCCTTTCACTTCACTCCCCATAGGGAGTGGTTCTGCGAGTATGAGAAATATGATGGTGGTGATGTCTTTCTAGGGGATGATAGGAAGGCTAGAATCGTCGGACGTGGAAAGGTCAAGTTGAAGCTTCAAGGTGGAAGGATTAGAACACTTCCTGGTGTTCTGCATATTCCTGCATTGGCCAGAAATCTGATTTTTGTAAGCAAGATGGATGATGCAGGTGTAAAAACAGTGTTCGAGAAAGATGCCTGCAAGATGGTTCGGGGAGCATTGGTATTAATGCGGGGAGTTCGGACTGGAACTCTGTACAAGCTACAAGGTAGCACTGTTATTGATGGGTGTAATAGTTCTGTGGTTCCTGAAAGTGGGACGGAAAGTCTAGCTGTCTCTGGAGAAAAGACCATGCTATGGCGTCAAAGGCTTGGACATATTGGAGAGAAGGGCCTTCGGATACTACATAGAGATGGTATGGTAGAAGGTATGTCTAATTGTTCTCTGGATTTTGATTTCTGTGAACATTGTGTATATGGGAAGCAGAATCGGGTGAGTTTTCCTTCTGGTGCTAAGAGGGCAAACAAGATATTAGAACTTGTGCACAGTGATGTGTTTGGGCCTGTGTCAGTTCCATCACTGGGAAAGTCTATGTATTATGTTTCATTCATAGATGACTTCTCAAGGAATACATGGATATATTTCTTGAGGAAGAAATCTGAAGTCTTTGACAAATTTAAAGAATTTAAGGCTCTGGTGGAAAACCAGACAGAGAAGAAGATAAAGGCGTTGAGGACGGATAATGGTGGGGAGTTCTGCAAGAAGGAATTTGAAGAGTTCTGTAAGAAGTGTGGTATTTGAGAAGGTAAATCCTACGCGGACGGGCGATCCTAGCCAGTCACAACAAACAAACAATGCTATGACGCGGGCTCCTAGTTACGAATGAAAGATTTGGGATAAAAAACCTACCTGGATTCCAGCGCTCGATCTGAAGAAGAGATGTCCCCGTCCTTCAGTCCTGGCAGATCACAATCCTTCCACGATCTCCGTGGATGAACACCTGCACACAGAAAGAACAAACAGATACAAGCATAGGAACCAGCATACGTAACTAAACATCGGTCGGAAAAGACATTACTCGCATTAACATAATGGAAAAAGGAGTGGAACCATAATCATAGTCATCTATTAAAGTGGTAAACGAATAGAAGTTACAACCAAGTTCTGACGCTGCAGCCTCCTTCGCGCGGGTCTCCGGTCGTCCACGCCTCGCAAAGCTCGCCGGGGGAAAGGGAAACCTCTCCAGAGTCTCGTGACAATGGTCTCCTTGCTCGAATGGGCCTTAAGGGAAAGGAAGGATTCTTTTCAGCACAAAGGCACTTGGGAATAGGAGATGCAAAGCTTCAGCACTTCAAGACTAGCTTGCCATAGATCTGAGCAAGCTTTTATAGATGGGGAAGGAGGGAGTTGGGATCCCTATTATTATGGGATTGGCCCTATCAACAAGGAAAGTTCCATAGAAGGTGGCAAAACTACTTCCCTTCCATAGAACTCCCGTAGCCAAACCTCCCAACTCAAGATAGGCAGTGGTTGTGAGTTTGTTTGAACTCAACTTCCGCCATCCATATGTAAAAAACAGTCCCTAAAATGGGTGGCGCGATTGCTGCTCTATGACAGAGCGCCAAGTGGCGCGACCTCTTTACAGGATTTCCCTGAGTGGCGCGAGTACTGAACTGTCTTCCCGCGCCAATGAAAAAAGAGCTGTTTTTCATGGATTTTGCAAGGAGATGTCTCAGAAATAAAACTCCTTTCAGAGGGATGCAATGATGATGTTTCCGAGTATGACGGTCTTCACAGTTCACGTTATGGGTCCTCCATTGTGCGGGACGGGGAATGGTAGGGACGGTGACAAGTGCGTAACGATGTGGTATGCTTGACAGAAGACTACTCCGCACACCTGTTAAAATGGAGTTGTGAAAAATGAATAGAACAACGATGGAAAAGGAAAGAAGCATGCTCAGTGGTACCAGGTTAGGACAAGAATTCTAGGCGGAGGCAGTGGAGACTGCATGTTACTTAGTTAACAGATCACCTTCATCGGCGTTGGAGGATAAGACTCCACATGAGGTATGGACTGGTAAGAAACCCTCTATTTCACATCTAAGGGTATTTGGATGTGATGCATATGTACACGTTCCAAAGGAGAAAAGGACCAAGTTGGATAATAAATCTGAAAGGTGCATCTTTATTGGGTATAAGGATGGTTTAAAGGGCTACAAGATTTGGAACCCAGAAACAAGGAAGGTTGTGTACAACCGAGATGTGGTGTTTAGAGAAGTGAAAGATGTTGTTAAACATGAAGTCCTACCAAAGGAACCTGAGAAGATAGAGTTTGAGCTAAAGGAGGATGAATCAGACTCTACAACAGAAGAAGACTCGGAAGATGAAGAGCCACAAACTCCAGCTTTGAGAAGATCTGTTCGGGAAAGAAGGCAACCAGAAAGGTATAGTCCATCTGCTTTCTGTTCAGGTTTTGCCTTAACTATAACTGATGATGAACCCAGAACTGTCAGGGAGGCAGTAGATTCGGAGGATGGAAAACTATGGAAGGAGGCCATGGTTGATGAAATGGCATCCTTGCACAAAAATGATGCATGGGATTTGGTGGAGTTGCCGGCTGGAAGGAAGCCCATTGGGAGCAAATGGGTGTTTAAGAAGAAGATGAATGTAGAAGGCAAGGTGGAGAAATACAAAACTCGGTTGGTAGCGAAAGGTTATTCCCAGGTGCCGGGAATTGATTTTGGTGATATTTTTTCTCCTGTTGCCAAAGTTACTTCTATTAGATTACTTTTATCTGTTACTGCTGCATTTGATTTTGAGATAGAACAGATGGATGTGAAGACAACATTTCTTCACGGGGATCTAGAAGAAGAGATCTACATGAAGCAACCTGAAGGATTTATGGTGAAGGGTAAGAAAGAACTGGTATGCAGGTTGAAGAAGTCTCTGTATAGGTTAAAACAGTCACCAAGGATGTGGTATCAGAAATTTGATACCTATATACGGGGACTTGGCTTCACCAGAAGCAAGGAGGATCACTGTGTTTATTTTAAATTAATTGGTGACCGTGTTATTTATTTGGTCTTGTATGTGGATGATATGTTGTTGATTGGAAATGACAAAGAAATTGTCCAAGATTTGAAGACCCAACTGTTCTCCAAATTCGACATGAAGGATCTTGGTGCTGCAAACTATATTTTGGGCATGGAAATTAAGAGAGATCGGGAAAAGAGGAAGCTCTGGTTAAACCAGAGGAAGTATGTCGAGACTGTATTGCAGAGGTTCAATATGCAGGATAGTAAACCGGTGAGTGTTCCTATTCCTGTAGGTGCAAAGCTGTCTGCTGAACAGTGTCCCAAGACACAAGAAGAAGAAGAGGATATGTCCCGTGTTCCATATGCAAGTGCAGTGGGTAGCCTGATGTATGAAATGGTCTGTACTAGACCAGACATTGCACATGCAGTGGGAGTATTGAGCAGGTTTATGTCAAACCCAGGGAAGGAGCATTGGACAACAGTAAAGCTGGTTTTTAGATATTTACGTGGCACTAGTGATTATGGCTTGTGCTACCAGGGGAGACCAGGATTGGAAAGAATGTTGGACATTCGTGGTTTTGTTGATGCGGACTGGGCTGGAGATCTAGACCAAAGAAGATCTACAAGTGGGTATGTGTTTAGCCTATTTGGAGGCGCAGTCAGTTGGATGAGTAAAAGACAGTCTGTAGTGGCTCTTTCAACTACAGAGGCAGAATACATAGCAGCCACTCATGCGAGCAAGGAAGCAGTTTGGTTGCAGAGATTGTGTTCAAGTATGGGGTTGGTACAGCAAGCTATAAGGATAGACTGTGATAGCCAAAGTGCAATTTTCTTGGCTAAGAACCCTACTTACCATTCAAAGACAAAGCACATTGATGTTCAATATCACTTTGTTAGAGATACGGTTGAGGCTAAAAGGGTGTTGCTGGTAAAGGTGGACACTTTGAAGAATGTTGCAGATGCATTGACGAAGTCTGTGAGCACTCAGAAGTTCTCTTGGTGTAGAGAAACAATGGGTGTTGAAGAATTGGCCAAATGAGTAAGCTCTCCTATGGCCCCCCGTGGAAAGAAAACAACAAGTGGGAGAATGTTGGGTATGTGTTATATTCTTTCCACGATTAGCCCCACGCACTGTATGTTGCGTCGGGCGTAGCTGGGGGGTCACGAGGGGCGAAGCAGTCCCCACCGTTTTGTTTTTTTTTCGGACCCACTCATAGGTGGATCCGCCCATGGTTTTGTGCATGGTTTTGCACATGGTTTTGGGGTTCGATGGTTTTCGGCCCCTGGTATTTTGTAGATCCGGTCAAGGGAACTACGGTTATGTTCTAATCCAGGGTTAATGGATTGGGGTTTATGTATGCTTCGGCATGTATATATATGTGTTGTAACACTATTAAAAGGAATATAATGAAAAATCAAGCTGGTCGTCCCGATTTGGGATCCAGGGGAAAATATCTGTGTTTATCTGCTTTATGTTTTATGCTCTTGCTATTGTTTATTTTCTGTTATAAGAATCGTTTGTAGATATTTCTGTTCAGGGTTAAAACCTACAGAAATAATATCTACCTTAGGATTGAATATTGTTATTAATTAGTTACAAAAATAATAGAAATAAAAAAAACTGTTGATACAAATCCTAATTCAATGCTGTAACAAAGGTTTGCAAGTTAACTATGGGGTTACTGCGAGAGCAGATACGAGCGCCTTATAGCTCACATTCGAGCCCACGGCGAAGGCGGCTGGCATTCACTTCCAGTGAAGATGCTGCATCCAAGGTTGTTATTAAACCCTTATGAATTCAGAGGTCAATTTAAACTTCAACTAACCTTAAATTCTAATACAAGGAGGGTTTTGATTATTTATTACACCGAAGGTGTTCTCTTTGCTGGCTTTCGCTGGGAAACACTGTTCATCTCAGCCAATCCCAACAATCCACATCTGCTCAAGATTCGCCCTTCTGCCCTGTCAAAATTTGACACTTGGCGGGCATCCTACCTCTGGCTGTCCAATCCTTGCCTTCACCGTGCTGCTGTCATCTCGTTCACTCTGGGAGTTGCACAACAGGTGCGGGAGTCGCTGCAGTTTTGGCGTCGCGGGAGTCGCTGCAGTTTTGGCGTCGCGGGAGTTCGACGAGCCACGCCTTCAGTGTTCCCTTTGCACCACTGTGCAAATACTAGTTTATATTCTTTTTTTGTTTCAGGATTTAGAAGAGATGAAGAAGAGGCTCAAGGAAATGGAAAAAGAAGCAGCTGCGCTCAGAGATATGCAAGCAAAGGTAGAAAAAGAAATGGGTGCCCTGCAAGGTTATGTATTTTATCTTCATTCCCATTCAATTTTTCCTACGATTAAGGGAACCACAACTACTGTGAAATTGTTGTGTTTTGTGATGATCTTTCTGAAAGATTGCACCTTTAGATTGCAAAGCTTGAGATTACATTTACGAGCCCAAGCGAACGCCGGTGGCGTTCGCTTCCGATGAAGATGCTACATCCAAGGTTGTTATTAAAACCTTATGATTTCAGAGGTCAATTTAAACTTCAACTAACCTTAAATTCTAATACAAGGAGGGTTTTGATTATTTATTTATATTTTTTTGTTTCAGGATTTAGAAGATATGAAGAAGAGGCTAAAGGAAATGGAAGAAGAAGGCTCAGAGATATGCAAGGAAAGGTAGAAAAAGAAATGGGTGCCCTACAAGGTTATGTATTTTATCTTCATTCCCATTCAATTTTTCCTATGATTGAGGGAATCACAACTACCATGAAATTGTTGTATTTTGTGATGATCTTTCTGAAAGCACTTTTATGCAGTTTGATCTATCAGCACAATCCCATTTAAACTAAGCCTCATATGCACCTTTATATTGCAAAGCTTGATATTACATTCATTGAATTCCAGTATTCGATTGGTCGACTATATGGGTAAAGTTAAGTTAGACATCCTTAAGCTTTGCAAACTTCAGGTGCATACCAAATCCAGGCTTAAATGGATCCGTGCTAGTTCCTATATTCGGTGCACCGTCTAGATTCATAGTACTGTTACATATATACACAGCTTACATGCAAACAAGAATTATTGATGGATCCTCTCACCCTACTTGGGCTGTAGAGCACTTCACTTCTCTTTGATGCAATGGAAATTTTCCTTATGACATTACTGAAGTTTAAAGATCATTTATCTTAGGTTCTGTGGTGACTGATAAATGATGAGAAGTATTTTCATTTTAGCCTTTTTTAATTTTGCTTGTTCTGTGAGTAAAATTTTGGGGAGAAGTCCATATATTCTTCTCGTAGCTTATGCTTTTATGTTTTCCGTGGCTGCTTGTCGAGGAAACACATGGGATAACCCTCTCTAAGCCTCATTAAAGGCCGCCTCCTGCCTTCAGTTAATACAAATATTACAAGCTTCCGTGAAAATCATTCATGGTGTTTCCTGGTTATGTTTATTGCCCTGTTTTATATTCATACGCACATTTGCAGCAGCACAGCCGAAGAGTCGTGGCCGCTTCCTCGCTGCAACACTACCAAAATTTCAGAAAGCAGTAAGTATGTGGGAAATTTGCAGAAAGCATTGAATATCCGTCATGTAGACTTGTCCCCAAGAAGGTTCAATAGTAGTGAATATGGCCAAAGTCCTAATCAATTCTATGCCCTCCTCCAATGTATAGGGAACTAAATGGCCAAGGAATGTTGCAATTGTTCAGAACAAGCAAAGATTGATATTCTACAAGTTTGTGGGACTATCATTGGTAGCAGGGTTCAGGAAAAGTTCTGCTTTTTACGTTTTGAAAACTATAACTTCAACGGAGAAGTGAATACTTTTATAATGAATTTAACAAATGACAACAAAGTCTCCTCCGCCCCTGATGTTTTTCTCACGGCTGCTAGGCAGCTTTTGTCAAATTTGACATCTGATACTCTATCTGGATCTGCAGCGAATCGATTTGCTTCCCGTTCAATTGTGGATTCGTGGGGTCATCCCATTTTGGGTCTGGCTTAGTGCTGGGGAGATATAACCCTTGACCACTGCCAAAAATGTCTGTCAATAGAATCAAATATTTGTTCACCAATAATTCTGGAAGTCTTGGAGCTCGGGCCTTGGCCGAAAGCTGCTTTCTTCAATATGAATCCAATGGTTCCTGTAATACCCTGCCTCCAGCAGTAGCACCACCAGCAAATTCTTCAAGTCATGGACATTCACCACCACCAGAAAATTATTCAAATCCTGCACATTCACCACCACCAGAAAAGTCTACCAACAAATACCCTTAGTTTTAGGTGCTCTTGGCAGCTTCCTTCTCTTGTTAATCATGTGCCTCTTTGCAATTCACAAATGATTGAAGCATGTTGTATTTGGAAGGCCTGATGAAGGTATTCGAGAATCCCCTTTTTTTTTGGTTATCCTGTAATATGGAGATATAGGCCACTGAATTACATCGATGTATCTTTGTTGCAATTTCTGATATAGCTGTGAATTTTAATTTTTACTGCAGTTCACTATATGGGGGATGACTCACAAATTAGTGAAGACAAGCAACCGATGAGGCAGGGGCAAGTCCTAGTTGAGATTCCTAACCTCTCCAATGATTTCAGAGTGTTTAAAATGGAAGCATTGGTAGCTGCCACACAAAATTTTCATGATGATAACAAGCTCGGCGAGGGAGGATTTGGAAGTGTATTCAAGGTAACATACCTTACGAAATATTATACTCTAGTATTACAATACAATACAAGAGTAGATTGATAAGTGCAATGAAAATAATCACAAAACCTAAATACATTAGGAGGACAATTAAGCGAATATTCACCTTAATTTTCTCTCAACTTCTCAAGGAACTACTCTAGAGGGAAACGAAATAGCAGTGAAGAGACCTTCGCTAGGGTCTATGCAAGGAAAATAAGTTTTTCAATGAAGTTAAGCTGGTGGCCAAAATTCAACGTCGAAATCTTGTGAGGTTACATGGTTGTTGCGCAGAGAAATAAAAAAGGTTGTTGGTTTATGAATACTTACCCAATAACAACCTTGATAAAATTCTATTCGGTGAGTCACTCAAGTTTTATTGAAAACATGTCATGAAAATCAATCCTTAAAATGTTTGAAAACACTTAGGATGGTCGGAATAATTCAATATCCTGCACGCTGGATGCAAATCCAATTAAACGCAGACACCTTGATTGGCAGAAGCATTACTCCATTATACTTGGAGTGACTCGAGGGCTTCTTTACTTGCACGAGGATTATCATCTCTAGATTATTCATCAGGATGTTAAAGCGAGCAACATTTTTTGGACAAAAACTTGAAACCGAAGATAGCAGATTTTGGGTTAGCTAGAATTTTTGATGAAGATGAAACTCATGTTAAAACCAGAGTTGCTGGAACTCGGTAAGATTTCAAGACATAAACCACTCGGCTTTTCAATTGGTGTCAAGAGTCTTTAAACTAGTTCTTAATTTTACTTCGTATTGATAAGATTACTAAGGATGCCATTGAGCTTTGTTTTAAAGCTGCAGGGGACTGCAGTTTTTTTTTTTTCTACATATCTTTTACTTTTGCATATATTTGTAAACTGGCATTGTAATTTGTTGATGGTATATGGCACCCGACTATGCTATGCATGGACAATTGTCTGTTAAAACTGATGTTTGTAGCTTTGGGATTCTTCTTCTGGAAGTTATGTGTGGAAGAAAAAACACAGATTTTAATTTATCGCGTGAAACACATTTCCTTTTAGAATGGGTACGATATTGTTTCCATTACATTTTCAATTTACAATATTTATCTTACTAATATCATGTTATTTATTTATTTAGTTAAAGTAAATTTGTCACAAAGTCAATTTAATATGTTCCTTTCACAGATTTATGGTAGTTAAAATAGATTTGTTACAAAGTCAATTTAATATGTTCATTTTACAAATAGTTTTATCTATCATTTTCAAGTAATGTAGTCTATTTAAGTTAAAAAAAACATTAGGAAGATTGTTAAAATGTTTTAGAATTTTCAAATGACATAATAAAAGTTTTTTATTTTTTTTTGAAGACGTGGTTAAAAAAAACATTAGGAAGATTGTTAAAATGTTTTAGAATTTTCAAATGACATAATAAGAGGGTTTTTTTTTTTTTTAAAGATTTTTTTGAAGACATGGTTAAAAAAACATTAGGAAGATTATTAAAATGTTTTAGAATTTTCAAATGACATAATAAAAGGGTTGGACATTGTTAGTGGGCATAGCCCATATAGGATAAGCACTTAAATTTTGTCCTTGTGAATTTGTGCATGATGATTCCATTGTGGTTCAGTCATGTTTAAAGACATAGTTAAAAGCATGATAGGAAGATTTAATTTAAGAATGTTTTAAAATTTGCAAATGACATAATAAAGGCCTAAGACATTGTTGGTGGGCAGAATCCTTCTTAGGGATACAGTACTTAAATTTACAGTATTTAATTTGTTGGTTAATTTAATATATATGTGCGTCTGTTGTATATTTAATATTTTTATTTTATATATATATATATATATATATATATATATATATATATATATATATATATATATATATATATAAATATAATCAGAGAATACGTATCAATAATAATAACTTAAAAGCAACTAGAATGTTATCAATGATCCTCTGGTAAGGCATATTAGAACTCTCAGAATAAATGTTTAATATATATATTGCTGCAGGAAATTTAAAGACTTCTACTTTGTTATTATATTTATAGCTTATAAATAATATCTTTTTAATAAAATGAAGCATTTTTTTTCTAAGTATGGCTAATTCTATTAGATCATATGAAACAAAAGGTTACAAGTCGCATCCTGAGGATTGAACAAGTTCAAGCCACAGGGAACTGTCCAGATAATGCTGGATTGCCCCTACTGGGGAAACCGGTCCTTAGAGGTTCAAAAAATACTGCTGCCCATGATGGGAAACCAACAGAAATAGTTTTCAAAATTATACATAGTAGCCAAAGAAAAACATTTTTAAACAATAATAATCACGAGACCAAAAAAATAAAGTCACTTAAGGAAGACTTTGCTTATCCTTGGAAGTTGGGAGCTCACGATGATCTGCACCGCCGCCTCCATCCCGAGTAGCTGCGCATGCCGCCGCGGGCGCACAGCACGATGAGCGGAAGGGCTGAAGTTGCCACGTTATCAAGTGGCGGGATATTCCTAGTGAGAGGGGCCGCTGTGTTCAAGTCGATCAACCCACATCTGATTGGACCACTTCTTCCCATGGCTTCCTCTGAATCATCGGAAGTTATTCTGTTTCTTTGTTGGTTGCACTTTGCATCGGGAGTGCTTTCAGCTTGCGCAGGGTGAAGGTGGGTTCAGGGGAGATAGTGGACTTACGGGCTCTCTTTTTGCTACGGAGGGAGGGGGACGAAGGAGCCGAAGTAGGGAGCTGCAGAGAAAGTTGGGCATTCAAGTTGACAGGGGGAGAGCTGGAAAATTCGTTCCAGTCAAGGGAGAGGTTCATTTCACGTCCATGGGAGAGCGAGAGGGGAGGGCAGGGAGGTTGAGCAGGCTGGCCATGCCCACCAGCTCTCCGGAAACATTGCCTGTGACGCTGTGACATGATGGTCCAAGGGGGTGAGTCTCCTGACCAGAAGGGGACGGAATCATCTCACGATTATTATCATCTCTAGATTATTCATCAGGATTATCATCTCTAGATTATTCATCAGGATGTTAAAGCGAGCAACATTTTTTTGGACGAGGATTATCATCTCTAGATACTTGCACAAGGATTATCATCTCTAGATTATTCATCAGGATGTTAAAGCGAGCAACATTTTTTTGGACAAAAACTTGAAACCGAAGATAGCAGATTTTGGGTTAGCTAGAATTTTTGATGAAGATGAAACTCATGTTAAAACCAGAGTTGCTGGAACTCGGTAAGATTTCAAGACATAAACTACTCGACTTTTCAATTGGTGTCAAGAGTCTTTAAACTAGTTCTTAATTTTACTCCGTATTGATAAGATTACTAAGGACGCCATTGACATTATTTTTAAAGCTGTAGGGACTGCAGTTTTTTTTTTTCCACATATCTTTTACTTTTGCATATATTTGTAAACTGGCATTGTAATTTGCTGATGGTATATGGCACCCGAGTATGCTATGCATGGACAATTGTCTGTTAAAACTGATGTTTGTAGCTTTGGCATTCTTCTTCTGGAAGAAAAAACACAGATTTTAATTTATCGCGTGAAACACATTTCCTTTTAGAATGGGTACGATATTGTTTCCATTATATTTTCAATTTACAATATTTAGTAATTTATCTTACTAAGATCATGTTATTTAGTTCATTTTTTTTATGTTAGTTAAAGTAAATTTGTCACAAAGTCAATTTAATAGGTTCCTTTCACAGATTTATGGTAGTTAAAATAAATTTGTCACAAAGTCAATTTGATATGTTCATTTTAAAAATGGTTTTATCTATCATTTTCAAGTAATCTAGTCTATTTAAGTGCATGATGATTTGATTGTAAATTGTTTTTTCAGATTATTTTAAGGATGATTTTTTTTTTTTTTTTTTTTTTTAATTAGATTATTTTGAAGACATGGTTAAAAAAACATTAGGAAAATTGTTAAAATGTTTTAGAATTTTCAAATGACATAATAATTTTCTTTTTTTTTCACAGATTATTTTGAAGACGTGGTTAAAAAAAACATTAAGAAGATTGTTAAAATGTTTTAGAATTTTCAAATGACATAATAAAAAGGTTTTTTTTTTTTTTAATTTTTTTAAATTTTTTTTAAGATTATTTTGAAGACGTGGTTAAAAAAACATTAGGAAGATTGTTAAAATGTTTTAGAATTTTCAAATGACATAATAAAAGGGTTGGACATTGTTAGTGGGCATAGCCCATATAGGATAAGCACTTAAATTTTGTCCTTGTGAATTTGTGCATGATGATTCCATTGTAAGTTGCTTTTTATGTCATTTTGAAGACATGGTTAAAAAACATTAGGAAGATTGTTAAAATGTTTTAGAATTTGCAAATGACATAATAAAAAGGCTAGACATTGTTGGTGGGCATAGTCCATATAGGATAAGTACTTAAATTTTGTTGCTATGAATTTGTTATAGTCAATTTGTATATATGTGCGTCTTCTATATTTTAATCTTTTTATTTTTTATTTTTATTTTTTAATATATATATATATATTATTTTTATATTTTTTTATATTATGGTTTAAAATAAATCAATATCAATAACTTAAAAGCAACCAAATCAACCATCACCTTGATCCTCTAGAGTAAGCTTTCAACCGAACTCTCTAAGCATCAATCATTTTTTATATATATTACTTTCTCGAAATTTAAAAAGACTTCTACTTTGTTATTATATTTAGAGTTTATAAATAATAATTATTTAATAAAATGAAGCATTTTTTTTCTAAGTATGGCTAATTCTATTAGATCATATGAAACAAAAGGTTACAAGTCGCATCCTGAGGATTGAACAAGTTCAAGCCACAGGGAACTGTCCAGATAATGCTGGATTGCCCCTACTGGGGAAACCGGTCCTTAGAGGTTCAAAAAATACTGCTGCCCATGATGGGAAACCAACAGAAATAGTTTTCAAAATTATACATAGTAGCCAAAGAAAAACATTTTTAAACATGTGTAATTCGCGAAGAGATCAAAATAAAGTCTTAAGGAAGACCTGCATGCTTATCACTGGAAGTTGGGAGCTCCTTGATGATCCTGCACACATAGCCAACCTCCTCCATCCCAGAGCGTAACGCGTGCACATCAGGCGGCTGGCATGGTGAGGCAGGAGGGCTCGAAGTCACCACGTTATCCGTAGGCCGAGGGTTTCCTGTTGCCAAGAGGGGCCACATGTGTTCAAGTCCAATCAGCCACCCACATCCAATTCCGGATCGCTACCACTGTTGCCTCCTGAATCATCAGAGTCGCTGCTGCCGTTGGTTGCACTTTGCACTGGGAGGGCTTTCAACTTGCGCAGGGTGAAGGTGGGTTTAGGGGAGATGGTGGACTTACGAGCTCATTTTTTGCTACAGAGGGAGGGGGATGGAGGAGCCGAAGCAGGGAGCTACAGAGAAAGCTGGGCATTCAAGTTGACAGGGGGAGAGCTGGCAAATTTGTTCCAGTCAAGGGAGAGGTTCATTTCACGTCCATGGGAGAGTGAGAGGGGAGGGCAGGGAGGTCGAGCAGGCTGAGCACGCCCACCAGCTCTCTGGCAACGCTGCCTGTGACGCTGCGGCATGATGGTCCAAGGGGGTGAGTCTCTTGACCAGAAGGGGACGGAATCACTCTTTCGAGGAGGGAGACGGCCAGCGAGAGCTCCGGGCTTGGGTGAGCAGGAGTAGTGCACCAGAGACTGGGGAGCGACAATAGAGAAACACACAAGGAGCGAGCGGGCAAGACTGAGAGCGCAATTGAGAGCCAGGGTGGTGGAATAAATGGCCATGGCTGGCTGCATGAAAGGATTGCAGCTCTGGTACGTCGACGACAGGGTGGCGTAGGGTGGAGTAAAGACTCCCTCACGCCAGGCATTATGAAGGAGCTCCTCCCGAAGACTTAGCACGTGGAGCCACCGAGTGTCCATCCTCATGGCGGCCCCGTGGCACCTCCTCGCCTTAGTTTTCACCCGCATCTGGGGTAATAAAATGAAACATTAATCATTATACATATATCATTTTTTTATATATATTACTTTGTGGAAATTTAAAAATACTTCTACTTTGTTATTATATTTATAGTTTATAAATAATAATTATTTAGTAAAATGAAGCATTAATCATTATACATATATATTATTTTGGTAATTATGTTGTAAGGTATTAGAACTCTTGTACTTGCTATGTGAAGGATTGGTAAATTATGAAAGGAATTCGATTAGGAAAGATGGGTTCTTTGTTGCTATGAAAAAAGTGTTGACATGGTTGAGTTCTATACTAAAAATGACAACATATCCACACAACAAAACAAAGAAGAGATGAGAGAGATACACGATCACAACAAATACGCTAATTCATGTTTCAACACAAAAAGGGCATACAAGTACACATATTTATACAACTTGACAGACATTGGGCTCTTCACCAATATATTAATTTTTAGGGAATTCCTTTATGTCAATTATACCCTACTCCATGACTCACTTTTCAACTTAGCATAATCCCTTACACAACTCCACCTAACTTAAGATACACTTCATTCATATGTCAGACAATTGACTCCTTTTTTATTTATTTATTTTTTTGCCATAATAATTACATGGATACCTTTAGATCTCAGGATATTTAATATCGACATGTATTACTCAAGAGTCCTAGGACATAAACCCACCTAGGACATACAACTAGCTCATAAGTGATCATTATTTTTCAACGTCTTCCCTAAATGATCACTCTAACCAAACAAAGATACAAAACATGTAACATCTTGTTGAAAATAGTAGCGAGAAAGGTTTCATGATTTGTGCCTCAATCAAAGGGACTTCAATGAGTTCTTCCTTAGCATGCTCAAATTCCTATAAGTTAGGAATCAATTCCTATAAGTTAGGAGCAAATTCCTATAAGTTAGGATGAATTCCTAAGATTTAGGATAAGTCCCTATAAAATAGGACGAGTTCCTATAATTTAGGATGAGTTCCTAAAAGTTAGGACGAGTTATGGAGCAAATAACAAATGCCCTGAAGTGGAAGGCCGAGTTTCTTTTTTTATCCAAACAATTCTCCAAACCTATAATTTATTTTAAATAAAATAATTCATATTTATAAGTTATATATTCAATTAAATCACATAACATATCACACATTTTTTCCTCTATACTACTCCTTCCTATGTTACTGCTTTATAATGTTCCCTTTGCAACATATGGTGCAATTGCTAGTTGATAACATGACCACATTTTGTTACATGACAGACATTGGCCTATTTACCCATTGACGACTATTACTTTAACATTGACCAATGCAATTTAAATGTTTAACTTTGAAAAATTAATATTTTTTCAATATTATTTAAACAACTATTTTTCAAATATTTGATTGGACCATAGCTTGAAAGTTGTATTACAACCTTTGCACAATATAATTCCATGTGGATAATTGCCTCACATATTTTATCCCATAATTTATGGATATGCATATTTTATCCCATAATTTATGGATATGCAATTTAAATGTTTAGCTTTGAAATATAAATATTTTTTCAATATTATTAAAAAAAAAACTATTTTTCAAATATTTGATTGTACCATAACTGGAAGGTTGTATTGGAGCCTTGCACAATATAAAGCCATGTGGATAATTGCCTCACATATTTTATCCTATAATTTATGGATATTGTTGCGATTTTCATGCATGATTTTTAAATATTTGTGTACTAAATCATCCAAAATCAAAATCTTTAAAAATAGTTCATACTTAGATAAATAACATATTTACCATCAATTGCTTCCCACCATAATTTAGGCAAGACTTTGCATAAAAAAAAGTATAGGAATAAGATGTAAATAAATATGCTTACCATGAGTTACTTCCCACCATCATTTATGTAAGACTAAAATTGTAAATGTGTAGACATCTCAATTTATTAGACAGTGCCAAAGCAAGACTACAAATTCAACCTATTAACCGTTATTAATTTACCAAATTTGGCCAATGCAAGTTATAAAGTTTTATGTAACCAATGCAAATTATAAAGTTTTATGTAATTTTTTCTCTAGTATCATTTCTAACTTGAGTGACAAGCACTAAGCTTCCCTACAACGCTTATTTTAAATGAATTTTTAATTTTTCATTCTATACATCTACATATAATAAAAATTTAGTCTCTTCCTCTTTAGTGTTCCCTTCCCGTGCTTCAGGGGTATGCTAGTTAGATATTATATTTTAAACTTCTATGGTTTTCTTTTGGAGCAACAGTGTTAGATGAATCTTGTTGACGTTTCGAATTCCAAAGGGATTCCATTATCAAGACAATTAGTGAATGAAAGAAGAGTCAAACAAAGGGTGAATAAATAATATATGAAAAAAAAATATTTAAAAAGAGAGCCGACCAAAAATACTAAGATAAACTAACCCTAAATTAATTTATATGAAAAAAATAGTGGCATAAAAATAAATAACTAAATAAATATTAATTATTTTATTTATTTATTAATAATTGATTATTAAGGAATAAATAATAATTATTATAAATAAATAATTATTAATAATTAATTAATTAATTAATTTCATAATAAATATCTATTCATTCATTTGAAATAAATAAACTAGTAATTGCGCCAGATGTTGCAAAGGAAACGCCGTAAGGCAGTAACGTATAACACTAATTAATGTTTCTTTGAAAATTGTTGAAAGATAGAAAAATATCAACAAAATGTAAGGACAATGCTACAATGAAATCTTACTGCAATACTTCTTCCTTGAGCCTTACAAATCATGAGGCCTATGTTGAAGTTAAATACCTTGTCTGATTATGCCAACAGGAATGCCTCATAAATAAAGAAATGGATTGTGATTCACTACCTTCGAAATCAGAGGTTGTTTTGGTACAATTCCTCCATATTTCTTCTTGATGACTTACTCCTGCTAAAGAAACCTTAATCAATACAAAGATTTTTTTTTATAGTTTGAAACATGTGTCTACAAAGGACTATAACAATTTTGTAAATAAATTGCGAATTTCTATGTGAATTAAAATCTACCGTTGAATAAAAATGCACATATCTCTAATCTGCAAATTGAACCCAAGAATAACATCAACTACACCTTTTCTTGAGAAAATTTCCCGTGTTTCTCTTTTAAATGTTGACTCACCTCTGTATTATTTTCTTCATGATCCTTGAAAGTGTTCAAAAGATCACATTTCTCTTTACCACTAATCTCCTTGGTGTCTATTATGTTGTTGTTTTAATCCACAAGATTCCGCTTAAGTAAATCTAACCCATGGTATGTAGTTGAAAATAATGTAGAGATCATTCAACAACATTTAAACTAGTTTATCTTGAAAATCAAGCAAGTGTGGTCCATACGAGCTAATGAGATGTTTTGTTTGTCACAATGATTCAAAGATCAATTATTATATCTCAATATTGAATTTCTCATTGTTTGTTCTGTATATGAACCCTTTAGAAAAAACACAGGAACATTTGATTTAACATTGTGATCTCACCTACAAATGAATAAGTGGTAGGAAATCATAAGTAAATTGCTAAGCTTCATGAAGGTATGGACACTTGTGATATCTAGTACAAATATGGAAATTTTCTAAAACAATCTGGATATAATATGGCTAGCACACAACCAATTTATATAGAGAAATGTGCATTTGCATGCAAGAAGGGGAGAAAATTTTCGGAATGGCATTCATGAATTTGGAAATAGATCCAAAAAGATAGTTCTCATTAATATTAGAAAATTCTATTTGTCATTAACAATACTGGTCATTATCAATATTGATGTACGAAGATCAAACTTAGGAAAAACAAATGCTACAATATTATAGATTATACTAGTTCAATCAAGATGGGTAGGAGTAGAATACCAACCATTGAAAAAAATATTTGTTTGATGCAACACTAATTGAAACGTAGAAGATCAAACTTAGATAGTTACCATGCAATGAATGACATGTTGACCATAATACAACAAGAAGAAATGATCCCGTGTGGTTCAAATGTCATAACCATATAAGTAAAACAAATTTAACTAAAGGAACTTTATTGCTTAAAGCTTGAAAGGGTTCGACAAATGTATCAAGACCCCAAGAAAAATTAATATCTAACCATTTTCAATTCTGAATTCATGTTTAAATTACAACCATGTTTTTTTTTCCTGGTATCAATAGTTTGAATATATTTCATGTTAGAATCATGCATATTGTTAAATAATTAAAAAAAAAAATCGAGAAAATTGATTTTCTTCGTCCACTCCCTCCCTCTCGCTTTATCATAAAAGAGGAGGTGCTTGATATTCCACATAATTTATTCCCACTAAATATTAGTAAGAATACCTTTAATAATATTTTCTCCACTAATCTACCTGTCTACATCAAGTATATTCATCATAAATCATGGCAATGAACACTGAAAACAATGTTCTCAAGTTTACCCAAATTATATCATAAGTACATGCTTCAAAATATATTAAAAGCTAGTTTCAGTGCTTCTAAAGTCAAACCCATATTATTGCACATCATAAAAAAAAGCATATATTGGCTCAAAGCATGTATAATATTCAAACCTTTCTTAAAAAAATTTAAGCTAAAAAAAATTGCAATTTAACAGCTTACAGTCAATGAATCAACTGTCCCACGTGAACCCATAAAAATGTACGTTGATAGTCACATCATGAATATGAAACATTCTCTGAGCCCCTGGTGATACACAATTGGGTTTCCCATTAGGAGCTATTGGAAGAGAATGTCTCCTTATTATAGGAGTTCCCTTCTCTTGAACATATGGACTTGACCTTGGAGAATGACAAAAAAAATGCGTCCAATCATTGATTATGTTTTCTTAAAAATGAAAAATGGTCCTCAAGTTCTTTATCGTCATATATTAAATGTTGTTGATCCACATGGATCCTTTGTGGGAGATACCAATTCTAACTTCATTCTGCAACATATTCGGCATTATTTATGAATGGGTGAGTTTTTCTCAATGTGTGACTTAATCATGACATAATCATGATTAGAAAAACATTTCTTCAAAAAATTGGCAAGAAAAAACTTGACTTGTACCCTCTGTTATTATGATCACCAAATCATAATTTATGCATAGGTGAGTTTTTCTCAATGAGTGACTTAATTGTGACTAGAAAAGCATTTCTTCAAACAATTTGCAAGCAAACACTTAGCACATACCCCATATTATTATGATCACCAAATCTGAGTATTGACATAGTCGTTAGAGATAATCCTAAATTTACATTATTACTATGTTTATGGACTTATAAAATAAATTTAAATTGCTTATAAGGTTGTCGACATTGACTTACTCACCGAGGGGTCTTAATGCAATAATTTAATCGAGGGATAATTTCCTTATGTAGCGATGAACTTATAGTCTTGGTTTTTATTGATACTAATCATGTTGTTGGTATGAACTCATGGTCTCTAGCTATAAGTTACTCTATTTATTTTTTACCATTAATCATGTGGGATATTACTTGGAAAGTATATATGTTTGGGAGTAGTCTAGCATAACGACAATTTCACCCAGGAATTGTCGTCGGTCACCACCTTGACGTTTGTGTTTGGTTCTTGTGACTGCTGCCATCTCCATCTACTGAACTTGACGTTTTTCACTCCTCATCCGTGTGACCATGGCCAAATCTGTCCCTTCTCGTTCTGCGACAGTCGCCAATCATCCTCGTCTCCCACTCTTTGTTAACCTCCGTTATCAAACTCTCCTTTTTACACTTCCATCTGCCATCTGTGATCCATGTATATACCATACCATGGATCGTTTTCAAATTTTAAATGGTGGTAGACTGGAAATTTTAAGTGAATTCAAATTTCATCATTATCTAGCTAGATTTGAAATTTGAATTTCATCATTGTTTACCCAATTTGAGAGTTAATAATAGGAGTGATTTTGAAATAAAGTTGTCACTTTTTGCCCGGTGAAGCTCCTAGGTTGTGACTATAGTATGGTTCTGATGACCATGAGAGGAACCATAGGATACTTGGCCTAGAGTGGCTTTCGGCGCTGCCTACTATTTCCAAATCCAATGTCAACTGCTTCGACATGACATGATATTGTTCGATATTTTTTCCATGTGGGTTGCAACGTTTGTTAACAATGGAAATGCAATAGATCTAGTTGACAAGAAATTGATGGAAAATGCAGAAACATAACAAGTGAAAAGAGTTTCGTTCATGGGAGGATGGTGCATACAAGATGATGAAAACGCGAGGTCATTGATTAGCCACCATATATTGTATTGATGAAAATTAATAGACACAATGGATCTTCCATTTGTGTTGTGCTTCATGCATTTATTTTTTGTATCCAATTTCTCTTTTAATGATTTTGCAAATTTGTTAGAGAAATGAGCACTTGAAGTTATTTTGTTCTTTGTGTTTTGAGATTATGAAGCGTGAAAGAAACTATTTTTATTGGATCTGTAAGAATTGGATGCGAAAGGATTTGCCTTTGCCGACCTTTCCAATGAACAATTTATATTTTAAGAAGCTCTTACATTTTATTATGCAAAATAAAATGCATTTTTTTAAAGGCATCTTTTCAAACTCTTACATATTTATAGGGAATGAAAAAAATTATTATTTGAAACACATCTTTTCAAACATCTACATCTTTCTATTTAGAAGGTAAAATTTATATGTATAGCTCGTCGTACCTCCCAACTCCCAAAATGTTGTTGTTTGAAAAGTGAATGCCTCATAACTAAGCTAGAAGATCTCAAATGGTGAGATATCAAATGATGAGAGGATCAATGTGCAGACCATCATTAAAAGTTAACCACATCATCATTTTAGATCTCAAATGATTAGAGGGTCAATGTGCACACAATCATTAAAAGTTAACCACATCATCATGCATGGTTTTTTTCCTTTACAAGGTGAAGAATAAATATTTATTTCAAGATTTAAAGTATTAATTTATTTATATTATGAGGTTGATTTTAATTAAAAATATCTTAATCATAGACATTTATTTATATTATATGATTGTTTTTAATTAAAATATTTTATTTTATATTGTTTCTATTTCATTAATTCCTAAATTTTAACTTATAACATTTACAAAATATTATAATATAAAATATAGATAAAATATGTCAATGAGGATCTTTACTCATATAAATTTATATTAATATTAAGTAAAAATGAAAAAAAATTATAAGCAAAATTTTCTCATTATAATTTTATTTTATACTATGAAGAAGATGTGTCATTTCTTCAAAAGCATTTAAAAGTATTAATAATAATAAAAAAATGTTTTAATATTCACAACATAAAAAAAACATTTTTAATAACTAAGAGTTAAAGAGTTAGTGTGAGTTTAATAACATAATTGAGATTTAGAGAGTTAGTGACTTTTAATTGAGATTTAGAGATCTAATGTAAGTTAAATAATTCAGTGATGAAATAAGATAAGTGAATTAATAATTAGGTGTTACAGATAATTTAAATAATGAACTAACAAAAGTGAATATAGACATCAATAAGTTTATGTTTTATTAATGGTTCAGTTCGTAGTAGTGAATTGATTTTAACAGTCAAATCTTCGCGCATATATGGGTCCTCTGTCCTATAAATAAAGTAGTCTCACACACCATTTGGTACATAGTCCTTTGTCCCATAAATAAAGTAGTCTCATACACCATTTGGTATATCAGCCAAATTGTGAGAGGTCACATGCTTCCTTGTAAGATAAGAGCTTAGCGGTAGAGTATGCACACCATATTAAACTATGTACACCTTCTTAGAATTTAGACTTTATGATTTATGAGTTAGAGTGTTCACCATAGTGGATTGTATTTAGTGGGTTCGTAATTCATGTTTAATTTAAATTATTGCGTTAATGGATTAAGGATTATAATTTTAACAACTTAATGATTAAATATGGTGAATGAATTAGAGTGCTTATGGCAGTGGGTTGGCTTTAGTGGATTGATTTGAATTACCGGAAGTCATGATAGTGAATTGACTTTAATGTATTAGTGAATCACTTTTAATGATTTAGGGAGTTAGTGTGAGTTTAATAACTTAATGATTAAATAATGTGAGTGACATAATAATTAAGTGTTAGTGGGTTAGAGACCACTGAAATAATGGACTATCAAAAGTGAATAGGAGCTTATAAAACATAAATTTATAGATGTCTATATTCACTTTTGTTAGTTAGTTATTTCAATAGTCTCTAACCCATTAATACCTAATTATTAATTTACTTAACTTGTTTAATTATTAAATTATAAAACTCACATTAACTTCCTAAATCTCAATTAAGTTATTAAAATCACAATATCTCCCTAATTAACTATCAATTATTAAAAATATTAAAATATTTTATTTTTATTATAATTATTTTTTAAATGTTATTGAAAAATAACAAATCTTCTCCATATTATAAAGTAAAAATCAATTTCAATGAATTTTTTTTACACCATTTTATTTTAACTTACTTAACATTGATATAAATTTGGAGGAGTCCAGATACTTATTAAATATTTTGTTTGTAATTTATATTTTATTTTATTTTTAAATGTTATATGTTAATTATATTTACAACATAAAGCAAATAATTTATTAAATTGTAAAAATCCTTTTAAAATAATATAAATTAAAATACTTTTAATTAAAATCAACCATATAATATAAATAATTTCTTTGACTAAAATATTTTTAATTAAAATCAACCACCTAATATAAAGAAAAATATATATTTTAATACTTTAAATAATTGAAAATAATTAATTATATTTTACTTTGCAAAGGAAAAAAACATTCTATATTTCATCTCAAGGATTATAAACTTATATGAGATAATAAAAGATTCAAGGAGCTATTCAAATCCTCTCATCCATAAACGAGATTTCTCTCTAACTTCCTACGAGCTAAAAATTCTTCTAGTCAGAAAAACAATTACTTCACGAGCTTATCTCTAGCTTCTCTCAAGCTAAACATTCTTCTAACAAGAAAAACAATTATTTCATGCCGATCAATAAGCTTTTCCTTAATTCAGTTTGGTAGTGCCAATCAAAAAGCTTTTCCTTAATTCAGTTTGATAAGACTCCCATGCGCCCAACCCCAGAACCCCCAATCCTGATTTCCAAGTATGCATTTTCTCTCCCGCTCTCTATATGAAAAAACATAAAAGAAATAATAAAAATGAATTTGTTAAACTTCTATTTTTTTTTTTAAACTATTATTAACTATTAACTTGAAACTTTGATTAAAATATTAATTTAATAATTAAATATAATAAAATCTCGACTTAAAAAATAAAAAACTACACACAAATCTGTTTCTCATATCAAAAGCCCTTTTTTTAATTATCTATTTTTGAAGAGCCCCTCGAACCATAGTGAGCTGGTTTATGTCCATTTAATTGATAACTTTATCGGACAACCAATATTAAGCCATGGTTTATGCCCATTTAATTGATAACTTTATTGGACAACCAATATTAAACAATAAATACCTAAGTCAGTATATACCAATAGTTAGATTGAAACATGTACAACATCGAATCGTTGTCCACTTATAAACTTTGCCGCTTTGACGTCTCTGAACATTTGTGTGCTCATTTGCCACTTATCACACGGTTAGGTAGTTTTTAGTAAAGAAATTTGCGTTTATATTTAAAAATCATGTTTTATTTTTCAAAATTTATTATAATTTTAAAATAAGCCCAGTGGAATAATCCATTTTAATTTTTCAGTAATTTGACAATATACATTTTTGCTAGATTGTGTATTTTTGTTGATTTAAAATGCACATAAATTTAATATTTTTAAAATGATATAAAAATTATATAAATTAAGGAACACAAATTTATCATTTCAATAAGTTTTCATTAAATTTTAATAAATCTCTTTTAAATTGCTAAACTAATCGACCATAATATATAAACAAAATCAGACACTTAGAGTTTTAAAATAGTTTTTCATAAAACATTTTTTGTTACCTAAAATATATGATAAATACAAATGCTTTAAAAACAAAATTTATTTTACTACTTCATAAAAAGCCATGAAAAAACTCTGATTGAATAAAATGTAATTGGTCATAATGGTTGATTGACGACCGACCGAAAATTCGTCTTTTAAGAGTGTATGTTCGATAAATTACCTCTTCAGTCTTTGAGTAGCACATCTTATAATGTTTAGGAACTTCTTTTTGTATAATTACTCATATAACACAAGCTTAGAAATCTTCTCAAATATTGATTTTTTTATTTAACACTAAGCAGGTTCAGGAATAACACAAAGTTAGTTTGGATACTCAGCTATTCCGTTTGGTTGGGCTACAATAATCAAATGGAATGCGTTGCAGTACTATGGATGGGCTACTTGGATTGGATACCAATTATTGAAAACAACCTCACTCGTTGGTTCTTGGCTAATGAAATCGCTACTTTGGGGGTGGGAGCTAATTCAATGGAGAATTGCAATCAATTTTCTCTTTACTCATATATATTCTTTCAATTTGTTTCTCTACGATAATCTTGAATCCTGATGTACTCAGTTAGTTGATAATAACTGAACACAAGAAGTTGGTTCACTATAACTGTTTTTAATCTAATGGTAGACCATTGTTCAGTCATCTAACAATTGACTTAACGGTCAACAATAGTACACAGTGGCAGCTGGGGAGTTGTTTTCAAAGAGGAATGCCTTACGACGTAATAACACTTTTGAAATATCTATTCATTCATTTGAAATAAATAAATAAATATTTTTTAGTAATAAATAATTATTAGTCACAAATAGTTAATTAATTAATTATTAATTATTAATAAATAGTTAATTCATTAATTATTAATTAATAATAATTATAATTTATTTACTTACTAATTTGTTTATAAAGCCTAAAGTTGAAAAATATATTAATGCTAATGATGAGAGTATATATATATATATATATATATATATATATATAAAATTGAATAATTTTAATTGAATATTAATTTAATTTAATTTTATTATAAAAGAATTTCAAGATAAGGATAAAGATAGAAAAGTATACCTGTGATACTATATCTGAGAAGCAGAACTAGAACAACTAATATGTTTGATCATAAGAAGCCAACTACCACTGATTTCGCTCCCTCATCCCTGTTGAGATTATGTGGATGCTTCATAATCTCAAGAGCTTCTCTGATTTTCCTCTTTTGATAGTGTTTTTCCCTAGCAATAATTTTGGCACTTTTTAAACAAAAATGATGCTTGGTCATCGAGGAATGTCCTACAAGGGCCGAAGTGAGTGATCTTCCATTCTTAATATCGGTTCCATGTTCTTTCAATCTTCTTTGCAAGGAACATTGTGTCTCTCCAATATGAATTTTACCACAAGAACAATCAATTTTATAAACTCCCTTAAGCTGATGATGATCGATATTATCCTTGACAGACTACATTTTCGTTTGATACCTCCTTGAATGAAGTACAACTTTTTCTAGCTATAACAAGACTTCAAAGTATTTAATAAATAATTATAGCTACAAGTCTCACGCCGATAGGCGTTTCTTTATGGGGTTGGGGTGGCAAGGCACTAGTCACCCTAACCAATCGCAGAGTGTTAATTTCACCTGCCTCTAACCAATCACAACATGACATGTGGAATGAGTTTCTAACAGGTTTTTAAGAGTTTTGGGTGAGTTTCAGTCCATAAACGAGTCTCGAATCGAGTCTTCACTGGGAAATTATTTTACGAAAGGATTCGACATGACTCATGAGTCTTGGGATGTCTTAATCATCCATTGTGAATTTTAAATTTGCATGTTCCACTCTTATATAACCGAGGGACCTTCATTGTGCATCCATGAGACTAGCTTGCATGATTAATGGGTCTGTCCCTGAACAACTAGAAATGCTTGTTAACATGACAACCCTAAATCTTCTTGATAATAATATGAGTGGGTGGTTTCCATAGAAATTGGGTACACATTCAAATATTTGGTTCATCATTGTTTTTTACAACGATTTCAAGGGCCCTATGCTTAGAAATATATGCAAAGGAGGAATTATTTTTGCATTGGTTATATTTGCGAACAATTTTAAAGGGAAATTCCCACCCTTGGACTATTGTAGTAATCTGCAATATCTAGAGATTCCCAATAACCAATTCAATGGAATGATTCCTCCACAGATCCAACAACTGAGGAGCCTCTTAAAGTTTAGTGCAAGCAATAACCGATTGTCTTAAAGTTTAGTGCAAGCAATAACCGGCTGTCTTAAAGTTTAGTGCAAGAAATAACCGACTGTCCAGGCCTCTTCTTGATGATATTGCAGACTTTCCATGCCATTCTGACCTTATTCTTGCAAACAACAAGTTTATAGTTGATATTTATGCGTTAGGTTCCTTGTCAAATTTCATCCTTGTAGATCTGTCAAACAATTAACTTGAGGGGGACATTCCTATTGAATTAGGATATCTGAAAAAATGTAACCTTTTTTAACGTATCTAAAAACCAATTGTTTGGCTCAATTCCAACTAGTTTTAATAATTTATATTAAAGATATAGTTTTCATGCCAATCCATACCTATGTGCAGATCCAACTTTGGGGCTTATGGTTAGACCAAAATATCGAGAAGAAGGCCCCCATTAAAATCATTCTCATCTATAACCAAGTATTAGATATTTCTAAAACTAAGAAGCCTAGAAGGCAAAGACCTAAAGAACAAATTATTTCCCACATCAAGGAATTGTAGGTTTTCATAGTCCCCCAATTCGTTAGGAAAAAATCCCATAAGAAAATTCATTTTAACATTCACATCAGCCACAAAATTTGGAACACAGATTTGACTTGGAAAGTTTTCAAAAAGACTATTGAACGAGAGATCAAACCCCACAAGCCTCCCACATTATGACATTTCACCTGGAATAAAACCAAATAGATTGTTATTAACCAATGTGAAGTACCTTAATATTGCACAATTCTATAAGAGGGAACTGGGTATATTCCTAGTTAGGGAATTATGTGACAAATATAGCAAGCATAAGCTATATAAATTCCCTAAATCTAGTGGAACAAGCCCAGAGAATCCATTACAACTCAGATTCAACTTCCACAGAGAGCCAATCTCCATCAACTCTAGTGGAATTTCCCCTAAAATCACTTCCAGATAAAGAAAACATGCACATATGCTTCAACATGGTGAGGAATTTAGGGAACCACTCAGTTGGCTATTATGTAATAGAATTCTCTCAACATTTCCATCTCCATCACAACTTACACTGGTCCAACCACATGCAAATCCATAAGAAGGGTTCTCACTAGTGTTGGGCCGTGAATACAACCACTTCTTAACACTTATTTCATCCATTTTCACTCTTCTTTATCATGTCATTTATTATAATTTATCATATAAATCCATTTTATAATGATTTATGCTCTTATGGATTAATATTAATTCTTCTCCTTTATTTTTAATAAATTGATTATTATTATGCATAATTTTATCAATGATGGTTTATTAATATTATTTACCATTTTAGCCTCCAAAGATAATTGCCAGATTACAGATTTGATTTCCAAATCACCATGAGATATTCCAACTCAGAAATCCGCTGGAATAAGAAGTGACAGTTTTGCGGTTGAGATTCTGAGCAAATGAAGAATAATCTGGAAAATCTGGAACACGGGTTTTGTCCAGAACGGAACCAATTAACTTTGGCAAAAAAACGGTTTGCCCAAATTTGGCCTGTATTGAGAGATACGCAGGGTTCTTTAAGTGGTCAATAACTTCGCAGATTGATCTCTAAAGCGACATGAAAGGAAACTGTAAGTGGTCAATAGTCTTATCTCTTTTCTTAATGTGGCTACTTGCATCAAGCATACAACTCCCTGAAGTGTTCGACCTCTAAGCAAATTGGTTTTGTCAAAGTTAATTCCATGCTCGATGATCTTGTTTCCTCCGAGGATAGACTTCATTGTGAAAAGGAAGAATAGGTAAAAGGTCCTTTTTTGACAAGGCATGAAACAAATTTTAGTAGTATTCCATTCTCGATATGATATAATGGCTGAAGCAGTGATAACACATTCTTCAAATGCCTCTTCTACTTTATGTGTTAATGGACAACTATCAATAGTAGCTCTGCTTCACTAGCCCATTAGATAGGGTCGCCTTTGGCCTCTTGTTTATATGTTGTTGCAATCAATTCTCTAGGACATCTTTTTTCAATTTTTAAGCTCAAGAATAAATTTGACGAACTCACTTCTCAATTATGAGCAGTTAATAAGTGTCCATTTTGTTGATGGCTCAGTTCTCACACCCAAGCTATCTTGTAACTCTCTTAGAGGAAACCTATCTTATGATTCTATTAAAGGTGCTGAGCTATGTGTTGACTTGAAATTTTACAAAAGTTTCTAAAGCTATTGTGAGGAAGGAAAAGATGGGCATTCATTAAAGAGCAAGCATGCTTTCTAATGTGGCTTAACATAAAATGGAAACTCATCCAAATATGGCATATGGAAATCCCTTTTGGAAAGAAGGCTTCAATGTTGGGTAGTCCAACATGTTCCCTTCTAAATCTTAATCACTATCATGGTTAAACACCTGGCTGCAAGTCATGTTTTTACTCTTCTTGTCTAATTCCTAGTGCAGGATGCCAACAAGGGAAGATAATTCTTTGACCCTTTCTCTGGGAGAAGTAGAAAGGTAAGAAAAGTGATAGAATTTTGGTTTTATTGAACCTTTACTTGCTGTCTAAAAAGGATGGAATAATTGGACTATCAAATACTTGTGTTTAAGGGATAGTGTGAGCGGAAAAATGGGTTATCAGGGCCATGGGAAGAAATGTGACCTGATAGATACTTGTATAGAATTGCATATGTAATCACACATATAGAAGATATACGAGAGAAATGAAATTTTCACAATGAGCTCAATGATTTTAATATATCCAATTCATTTATTCTTAAGTAGATATGAAAAGCATGCCAGTTGGTTTCCCAACAATTGTGTTGTTATGATGAATACCATCAATACTAGAATATTGTAGTGTTTCTTTGTGTTCTAAACAATTACCTTGTGGAGAAAGTCTTGGTGATCTCATGCCCATAGTTTATGGGTAGGCCATAAAATTATTGACCACTTTCTTGTATTAATATGTATATATAGGGGAGAGTCTCCCCTCATTTGTGCATCATTCAAGAAGTTAAAACCATCTTCTGGGTACTAATTATCTACCTTATATCTGCATTTTGTTTTAACCATGGTATCAAAATGAGGGTTTGATTTCTCAACTATATGAACGCGCACATTGGTGTCTGTGGTAGTGGAGAATACTACCTTTAACTAAAAATAATCTATTGATTTTGCATGCACTTTTTTCCTGACATGTGACCGTTGGCCATTTCACTCTATCCAATTATTTTACATATAAAGGCATTGTAAAATAGAGAAGTGAATATAATGAATGCAATTTTAACACCCATGTACATTGTCATATTATTTGAGACTCTTTTGATGACTAGCAGTATTGTGTTTGTTGTGGGAGGCCAACATAGGACACAATACCTATGAACTACAAAAATATCTATGTAAATTTTTCCACTAAATGCAACAACCTTGTAGTTTGTGACACTTTTGGAGCCTATTTTGGCTCTATTGCACCACAAAAATAATGGGGTGAAGTTACAAAAAGGTCACCCCACCTCCTTATACGCACTAAGCTCATTTCCCTCTTTAACACAGAGTCCTTGTGTTGTGTATAAAGGTATTGGCCAATCAAGGAAAAATTGTTGAACCAATAGGTACAACCATCTACAAATGAGGGAGGAATCCCTTGATATTTATAAGAAACCACTCACTAAATCCAATGATCACTAAATTACTGTGCATGACAAACCACTTACATTTGACCCAAGAGGTAGTTATTTAAGCCCGCAAGTAAACATTGAAATATTCTTACATTCCCATTGATGTTTATTTGGTAAAAAACACATCATTACGTTTGAAAAAAATAATATTGCATTACTTTGGGCTTGTATAGAAGTTGACATTACACCACTATACAAGGAAGGTATCATGGTACTTGTTTATAGAATCTCCTTGTACTTTCTCAACAAAAGAGGGCGACTTGGGTTTAATCATATCATTTCAATGAAAACAATACTTTCATAGTCCATAAGTTGTTTCTAGTAAATGTGTTCATACTCAAGCATGAGTGTTGAGGAAGACCTTTCTGCAAACTGGTTTGATGTAAGTTTCACTAAGAGAATGAAACTCTCTCTCTCATGAAATTGAACTAAACTGTCTAATAATATTTCCCATGGATTTGAAATAATTTTTTTCCTAAAAATGTAGGGACAAGTTTGGTAGTTTTCTTGATATTGGAATGGTCGGCTGCTCCAAAAATACAGAATGGAATCCTTCAAATTAGGGATATTTGATGTTGTGTGATGAATTTTCCCAAAAGAGACTCTATCTTCAAGGATAATACCTCTTTAGGTTGAGACATTGACTCAAGGCATGTTTCCAATGGGGAGGCCATAGGTTGTAGGTTCAAATCTGATTGATTACATGACCACGTAACCATAATGAATGACCATGATGGATTTTAGTAAGCAACAACCTCCTTGTGGGGGTTCACATACCCACTTTCTTGGAAAACGTCCACAAGATGTAAGAGGCTTTGAACCTTGATGGGTGTTGTAATTGTGCATTAATTTAAATGATTCAAATCACCTCGTGTGGTCAAAATTATAATTTGTTATTAAAAGAATAGGTTGACTATATTTTGAAGAGTTGCACTTTTTCTTTTTTCCATTTCCATTGTTCTGGGAAATTTATGTTAGTGTAACTTTATTCTTAAATTTAACTTCCTACTACATTATTTAGAAGATGTATAGAAAATTAAATTTTGATTTTATCTCATTGTCCATATATTTCGCTTCATTATTTCCTTCCACGTCCCCCCCACTCCTCCTATCGATGTTCCTTTGCACCTCTTAGTGCAATTGATAATATTTACTATCCACACGTTATCTAACTTATGTGATATTAAGAGATATTTGGATGTTTTTTTCTTCTTTGATATATATATCTTTAGATGTCATTGGAGAAATGTATCAAATATTGAAAATCCAAACTATAAGAGATGTGGTTGACAAGTTGGGGCCATCAACTCAACCTTGATGATTTGTTTGAACAATGCTTGAGAGGAAATGGGTACATGGACATGGTTGGAGCAATACATATTATGTAAGAACTTGTTGTTGAGAATAAATATGGACTTTTGTAACTCCTCAAAAAACTAATTATTCCTTGATGTTGGTTTATAGCTCTCCTAAAGAACACAAGACAAGCATACTAAGGGAAGTAATATCAATATGAGAATGGATTGATTGAGCTTGGGCTCGATGGCAAGATAAAACTTTCAAGATCACTTTCTTCTTTCTCCTTTTATTTTATTCATATTTTTATTTTTTCCTAAACATATTATTTGTTGTCGGGATGTGTCATTGCTTCATTTTAAAAAAATGCGAATTCACAATATTCAAACTAATTACAATTGTGCCCCAAGGAGAAGACGTTTGGATATAATAAAAATAAAGGGAACATATTTTTGGTTGTATATATACTCTTGTTGAGGTTAGTAATCCATTATTAAATCTTGAAAATTTATATGCACTATATACATACCTATTTTCTAACCTTTGTTATAGGAATATATACAAGAATTTTATGCAAATGTCCCTTCATATTCTGATTTTGAAAATGAAGCACAAAGTGAAACTAAGTGAGATTTTGCATATATTGAATGTATTTTTATTTTTTTACATAAGGTTTCAACTCAACCTCACCAATTAAAAATATGATCTTAAGGAGAGAAGGAGATTTTTTCAAGATTTGGTTAACAAATGATGCACTCATGGTATTTTATCACTTGGAATGTAGAAATATAGAGATTCTTTGTTCACCACCAACCTATAATCTAAGGTTCTAGAGATAAATGAAGTAAAAGTTGTAATGTTAGACTTGTATTTGATGCTTAAATTTCTTTGTTAGAGGTGGATTTATGCAAGAAAATTGGACCATTCCATAACCATATGCAACCTCGAATTGTTAGCCGCCTAGAATAGAAGCTAAATTTAAGATGGGATTATCTTGAAATACAAAATGAATTTTTCAAATCCTAAAAAAGAAGCAACACAAGATTTGTAGTTCATCCTCATGTTTAACAAAAGGAAACAATGAGGTGGATGAATAATCACCTTTAACAAGAATTGTTTTGGAACTTAGAATTAATCTTCATGAGTGAGTTTTTCACTTGCCTTTATGTACCTTTAAAGCAATTAATCTAGATTGGATCATCATACAATTTGTGTTCTATCTTGATACTTTCTAGGTGGAAAAAATGAAGGAATTGACACACAAGACTCATTTTAGTGGTATGTCGGAGTTTGAAACATTATGGTTTAGAACCTTCAAGATGCATTTGTAGGCATCAAATGATGTTTGGGTTGCATTTTTCAAAACATATTCAGATCCTTGATGTTAATCTACACACCAAGACCTTTCCAATGTTGCAAAAAATCACCTAAATTAGAGCTAATATGTGAAAGTTATGCCTTTCAAAAGTCGAATTTCCTAATTGACCATCATACATGTGGATGCAATGTTAGCCCCCATTACTCACACTTGTACCTTATTGACCACCATACGAGTGATGCCATCTTAGCCCCCATTACTCACACTTGTGGGGCTATCTGCGTGCATACTTTCAAGAATATTCTAGAAGGTCCAAAACCTTATCATGAATTGAGGGTTGAGGAAGTAAAAACCATATGAAAACCCCAACCCTATACGACTATTGAGCTATGCCCAATACCAAGCTACTAGGAGTGGAATACGTTCTATTATTTAACATTTTATCTTGTTTTGCAATTGAAGAAAACATCTAGGAGCGGTATATTGAGAGAATAACATAGGAGGAAGAGTGTAATATACCAGTTTCCCAATCCACAATGTCAAAATGTAACTTCGTAGTGAGTTCCCATTCATTTATATGTGCATTTTATAGCTGAAAAAAAGAGAAAATAACATACTGTTTACCATTTGGATGGTTTGATCTCATATTAGGTATCATAGGATAGATATTGTGTTTAGTTTTTTATTTTTGCATGTTCTTTCATTTATGTATTTCAGTTATTTCATAAATTCAAGTAGATTTGGTAAATAATTAATCTGAGATATAAGGAAAATTAGTTTTCATAGTCTCAAATTTTAGAATATTATTGGATATTTCGTGACAACTTGTTCCAGTGGAATATCCATCGTAGTTTACAAATTAACGATCCATAATATCATAACTATTTCAATAGGTAATTAAAACTTAGTTGAAGTCATTAATTTCTTAAGGTTTTCCACAAAGTGCCCCCTTTGCCATGAATTATTTTCTTCATGCTATAGTTATTTTGATCCTTCATGATGAAATATTTAAACCATTAACCCTACGCAAAGCTCTAATTTCCTCTGGGTCTTGAAATTCTTGGATGGATATATATGAATTATGATGAATATTTATTATTAAAAATTATTTATTTATTTTTACATGAGAAATATATCTATATTCTAAATGAGAAATATACATGTTTCATGTTGAAATTCCAGTGATGCAGAGACTAGAATAGTTTTTCACAATTGATAACTACTTGTATTGATGAAAATTAATTCTTATTTATACTTTAGTCAACAATTAGTTATACATGAAAATATTTAACAAATAATTCTTCAACAAGAGCAGTTGATAGATATCATAGTAGACAATGAACAATAGAAGATAAGCAAGAGACAAGAGACACCAAGATTAGGTTCACAGGCAGGGAAAAATCCCACACGTGGAAAACCCAAATTTCTTTCCTTATGAGAGAGAGATTCCATTCAAAAAATTACATCAAAATGTTCCAACAAATCCAAGATAATCAATAGTGCAATACCCAATCAAATTCTGCTCATAAATTCCACTTTTTTCCAACAAGTAATATCTGCACAAGGAGACTGAAATATAGGCCTGAAATCATAGTTAAGGAAGTCCAAAGTCACCACTGTAGTCATCAACAAACTACCTAGAATGTATATCCAAATAGCCCTCATACAACTTCATAAAAAAAGCGAGTCTCTTTGTAATTTTTCTGCTTTAAAAGAATCAACATAACATATCCAAAAACATCCACGTCACTGTAGTCAACGAGCCATTTAAGGAGATATAAATTGTAGTCAAAAGAACCTTTCTTGTCTACTCACATGTGTATACACTCTGCAATAGAATTCTGAATTGTGTGTGATAGGTGGCATTATAATGAGGCTCAATAAACACACATTAATAGGCATCAAGTGAAGGCTTATTAGCCTAATGCAGATGGCATGATGACCTTACTTAGAGCCGACTTGTACGACTGAGGGAGTCGAATTGTAAAGTTAGGATGGGCTGATTTATATATGTCTAAATTTGATTTCTTATCCACATTTTGATGAAAAATTACGACCATATCTACCTTATATTTCAACACTCCCTCTTAGCTAGGGAGGTAGTTTTTCATTCTCTCTCAAGTTTCATCTTCCCAACCAATCCATAGGTCTCACGACCCACGACCTAAGGAAGAGAACAAAATAAATCTTCTCTATCTTTTAAAATAAACATACGAAAGATACATAACATCCATATCAAAGAATCTCCTGGAAAAAAATGTATCTCTGCACACTGCCTACAGGAGGAATCACCAATATATCTCTTAGAAAACAATGTCTCTCGATAGAAAACCTACAGAAGGAATCTGTAACAACCCTGGTAAAAAATTCATGTAATAAAAGTTAATAAAGGCAAAATAATAACCATTTCCATGTGACACTTATTCCAAGCTGATTGTTGGGAAGAAAATCCTAGTGTGGGTGTTCATTTGATTTATTATGGCTAAGGGAAATTGGAAAAGGAAATGACAAAGGCTTTGGAAAGGTAAAATGGAATTTTTGGCAATTTGCTTATGAAAATAATGGAAATTATGAGAAAATGAAGGTGAAATGTCACAAGTTGCATGTGAGGCGGAAAATGAAGGAAAATAATGGAAATTGAAGAAAATAGAGGCCTCGTTAACAAAAAGGCTTATGAGGATCAGTTGGTACCTTTTGTAAGTTTATATTTGGAGCTCTCTCTGTATTCTCTCTCTCTCTCACTCTTGGACACTAAGAGTTTTCTTGGAGAACTCCAACATTGAATCAAGGATAGCCAAGGAAGGACCAAGAAGGCAAAGGAAAGCAAATATCAAGCAAGGAAGAGCAGAATCAAGCATCGACAACGAGATTACTTGCAAATATCGATTTGCATGGGTGATTTCCTTGCTAGATTTGGCATGCATGGTAGATGCATGTGTGTATTTGGTTCTCTAGCTATCATTGGCATGGGATTTTCTAGGCGTGACAATGTTCTTTAGCCTAGCCTTACCATTTCCATATAGCCATGGTGTGATGGGTTCTCTTGTATTTGGTTAAGCTGGATTGCTAGATGGTTTTGAAACTAAGTGAGGTGGTCTCTGAAAGAAAAAACACCTTGCCTAGGAATCCTTGGACTGAAGGAGGTGGGATTGCGGTAAAGCTAGATTTTGTGTGCCTTTTTAGGCCCCAGAATCCTCGATCGGTGAATGGTGGTATATATGGTAAATAATAGAAGTGTATTCCCTTGAGCAAGCCAAGGAATCCTTGAGTGGTGTATGGCGGGATATATGGAAAAACATGGAGGGTGGAGTCTCGATTAGGCCTAGGAATCCTCAGATGATGAATGGTGGGATATGAGGTAAATCCTAGAGACTAGGAGGCAGGAAAATAATTGACCATGTAGGTTGAGAAATAATGATCAGAGCTCAGACCAAGTGTCGTAAAATGGTCAAAAATGAAGGTGCTCAGAACTAGTTTGAACCTGAACGACCGGATAGAGCTCGTCTTCCTGATTCCGGCGCCGTGAACGGTTCGAAAAATGGTCTCCGTATGAAAAAGTTATTCAAGTTCAAAGTTTTCTCAATTTCCATTAAAAAATGGCAAATTTGACTTTGGGAAAATTTTATTAAAAAAAGAATATTCCGCAGAATATTCTGGGAATATTCCGTGGAATATTCCGCAGAATATTCTGGGGAATATTCCTTGGCAGCCAATCAGGAGGCGCCACGTGGCTAGCCCGGAGGCCGCCACGTGGGCCCCAAGTTGAATTGAAATGGCGTGTTAAAATTTTGTTATCGCTCGGCCGGATTCGAACTCCCGACCACAAGGTTCATAACCGGGCGACTTTACCATGGGACCACCGTTCGTTCGTTGTTATATGTGCCGCAGAAACATATATTTATGGTGCTTGGGTGTTCGGGCGGGGCCCGAAAGGGGGCCAGCCCCTAAGGGCCAACCCCCTCTACATAGCACCGTGGCGCGGAACCACAGTCCCAGATCATCGGCACGTTATGTAAACGGTCGGGTTATTAAACTTTGGTTATATGTGTTTTGGTGGGTTTTAATATAAAACCTGCGTATTAAATTAAAACATTTAAACCGTTTGTAACAACCGCCGACCCATATGTGAACAGAACGTGGCATAACCATTACATTTAATGCCATGTTTGGCGGATAGTTGGCGGCCTCCGCCCTTTTGGCGCCATCTGCTTATTTGGCAATCTTATCTCCAGTCTTTCCACATTTAGTGGAGATTTTTTAGCCCAAACTGGCAGTTCAGTAAAGTGGGCATAACTTCTGCTAGGAGAGGCCTTTGAAGACGAATTTTTTTTTGATTTTGGGTGTAGAGAGCATTCTGGAGCTGTTGGAGGGGTCTGCAGAGCCATCAGGGCATTCTATCTGCGAATTTTACAGCGCTTTTGACAGTGACTCCGTCAGAGCTAAGGGGAAAGATTGCTGCATTGGGCTACCTTCCTCCAATGGAGGTGAATTTGTAGTCTATTTCTACTGATTTGGATATTCTGAGTCTGTTTTAGCAGTCTATTTTCTCATTAGAGGAGTTTATACATATGTAATCTCATTCTCATGCATGCAGTTTATCCTTCAACTTTCTCTTAAGTACAATCATAAGTACAAGATCCTCAATCACATGTACATGTACTTTCAAAGCTGAAATGAATATAACTTTCGCTACGATAGAGTGAGTCTCATACTCAAATTTTCCATCCTGCAACTTGCATTCCCTTAACAAAGAAAATGCATTCAATCAAAAGACATGCAACTTTAATTGGATAAGAATTCTAACCATTTCTTACCAATCCATTTCAAAGGTGATTCCTTTAACTGCACATCGATATCAACATGTGTATCATCCTGACACATATCAATGATGGAAACTTCCTTCCCATTCTTTCCATACTCTTTCTCCCACTTCTTCAACTTTTGTGGAAGCATTGTTGGATTCAAAGTCCAACACCTTTCAACAGGATGTCCTTGCTTATGGCAATAAGTGCAACACATGTTCATCTTCTTGACCGCATGATTTGCATTGTTCATTGGAACTTTGGCTTCTTGCCTCCTTTCCTTCAAAAGTTTCCTGTATGTTGCCATTCTTTTCCAACATCTAGAAACACTATGGTTAAACAAACCACAAAAAGAACATACAATTCTTTTCCAATGCTTGTGTGAAAATTTTCCATGCTTTACATGATCAAAGGAAATATGATTGAAATCAGATTTATATCTTTCTCTTTCACCTTCATTACCTTCATGAGAAGGTGAATCGAAAGAAGAAGAAGCTCCCTTTGGAACACTATCAATTCCATCAATGGTTTTAGAGCTTTCACCACTCCCTTGTTCAAGTGCATGCTGATGCACACCTTCTTCCTTCATGGCTACTTTGGAACTTTCTCCATAAGATTGTCCATAGCCAAGACCCAAATTCTTAGGCCTTACCTCAACCATTATTGGCTCAACTATACCCTGTGCATATTTTCCCAATCCTTTTCCTTCATATCCCATTTTGGACATCAACTTGGACCCTATGCCTTTGGTATGTTTCTCAAAAGAACCAAGTTCATAAACATTCTTATAAGAAATTGAAGACAAACTAGAATTGTTTACCTCTTCTTCAAGCTGATACTTGGCTAAGGCTTCTTTGGCAACAAGGAGTTGGCCTTCCATTTCCTGCAATTGGTCAGAAAGCAACTGCTTCTCTTCCCTCATGGAATTCAACTGCTCTTGAAGTCTAGAGCTCTTTCTTTCATCCTCATACATTTCTTTCACCATATTCATCATGATGAAAAATTCTTGCTTCAAGCCTTCATCAAAAAATCTTGTGAAGGAGGACAATTTTGAGAACTCACTTATGGAAGTTGTCATTATAAAAATGAACAAAAGAGCTTCAACAAACTCAAACAACAAGTAGTTTGCAGAATAATAAAGCAGTCAATCTTCAACACTGCTTAAGACACCTTTCAAGCTACACAATCAAGCTAGTGATGTCAGACAAGCAAACCAACTTTGCAACCTTGCTCTTCAGTCAAGCAAACCAACTTTGCAACCTGCTCTGATACCATCTGATCTGAAAATGGAATGTACTTGTTTGAGGGTGCAAGGTATCCATTTTCATAAAATTTTAATGTGAGCTATACACTCCAAGAGACCTCTCAAAATATGAGAATAACCATTTCCCATACGTAGATGGACCGTAGGCATTCATCGGACATGTCACCTCTCTCTAAAGAGAGGATGAGTTCCAAGAGGCTACCTCGGCCCTCTACAGACTCGTCTAAGGAAATAATATGTAAACACATATCAAGATCAATGAAAGTATTTTGTTTTTAAATTCAAAGTGTTCATTGATCTGTTTTGAGTGTGAATAAGCAAGAGGATATGTTCTGCAATTGGTGTGTAGAGGTTTGATGTTAAAATAACAATTTTTAATTCCTCAGATAAACTTGTTTTAGGAAAAGCTTGCTTATGAAATTTAACCGTTTTAACTATCAAAACTGAACAAAAGTACCAAACAATACGTATGAACAAAAGTAGACATTTGTTTAAGCGGTTCACCCTTGGGCTACCTCCGCGGTCCAAAAGCATCTAATTAGGCTCACTCCTCTTTGATTATCAAATGAGCATACATCGTATAAACTCCTCTTAATGAGAAAATAGATTGCTAAAATGTGACTTCGAATATCCAAATCGTAGAAATAGACTACAAATTTAACAAGCAGACATTTAGCAAGGCAGGACATTTTTGGCATTAGTATGCTCTTTTGGCTGACTGGAAGAGGATATTTCTGTTCCTCAAGTGCTGTACAGTTCAGATCAGAGATTCAGTAAGCTTTTGGGGACCAAAAGCCTTCTCATTCGGGAGGTGTGATCAGGAGCTCAGGACCAAGGTCGTAAAATGGTCAAAATGAAAGTGCTCAGAACTGGTTTGAACCTGAATGACCGGATAGAGATCGTCTTCCTGATTCCGGTGCCATGAACGGTTCGAAAAATGGTCTCCGTATGAAGAAGTTATTCAAGTTTGAAGATTTCTCCATTTCCATTAAAAAAATGCCAAATTTGCCTTTGTGGAAAAATTTTATTAAAAAACGTTTGAAACCGTTGCTATGTCCGCCGCCGACTTGTGAACAGAACGTGGCATAACCATTACATTTAATGCCATGTTTGGCGGATAGTTGGCGGCCTCCGCCCTTTTGGCGCCATCTGCTTATTTGGCAGTCTTATCTCCAGTCTTTCCACATTTAGTGGAGATTTTTTAGCCCAAACTGGCAGTTGCCAAGAATTGAGCTATAACTCCAAGTGACCTCTTGATAATGTGAGAATAAACTATTTCCCATACAGAGATGGACTGTAGGGGCATTCACTGGACATGTCACCTCTAAAGAGAGGATGAGTTCCAGAGGCTACCTGGCCCTCTACAGACTCTGTCTAAGGAAATAATATATAAGCACAAATAACAAGATCAATGAAAGTCTTTTGTTTTTGAATTCAAAGTGTTCATTGATCTGTTTTAAATGTGAATAAGCAAGAGCATATGTTCTGCAATTGGTGTGTAGAGGTTTGAAGTTAAAATAACAAGTTTTGCTTCCTGTATAAACTTGTTTTGGAAAAGCATGCTTATGAAATTTTACTATTTAAACTATCAGAATCTGAAAATAAACAGCCAAAACACACAGATGAACAACAGATATTTGTTTAAGCGGTTCACCCCTCTCTTGGGCTACCTCCGCTGGTCCAAAAGCCTCTAATTAGGCTCAGTCCTCTTTTGATTAAAGGCTTCAAATGAGATTACATCTGTATAAACTCCTCTAATGAGAAAATAGACTGCTAAAACAGACTCAGAAGATCCAAATCAATATAAATAGACTACAAATTCACCTCCATTGGAGGAAGGTAGCCCAATGCAGCACTCTTTCCCCTTGGCCCTAATGGCTCCTCTGTCAAAAGCGCTGTAAAATTCGCAGATAGAATGCCCTGATGGCTCTGCAGACACCTCCAACAGCTCCAGAATGCTCTCTACACCCAAAACCGCACCCGTCTTCAAAGGCCTCCCTTAAGGTACAGGCTCACTTTATCGAATCACAGTTTGGCTAAAAAAATCTCCACTAAATGTGGAAATACTGCAGTTAAGGGCGCCAAATTAGGAACTAGCGCCAAAAAGGGCGGAGTTGCCAATTATCCGCCAAACATGGCATTAAATGTAATGGTTATGCCACGTTCGTTCACATATGGGCTCTGCCATTACATAAACGGTTTAAATGTTTTAATTTAATACGCAGTTTTATATTAAACCCACCAAAACATATAACCAAAGTTTAATAACCCACCGTTTACATAACGCGCGCCATGATCCTGGGACTGTTCCACGCCACGGTGCTATGTAGAGGGGTCTTCCCTTTTCTGCCCCGCTCAACACCACACTCATAAATATATGTTTCGTCAAGAAATAACAACGAACCTAACTGGTCCTGCAAGTCGCCCTGCTATGAACCTTGTGGTCGGGAGTCTAATCCGCTTGTTGATAACAAAATTTTAACACGCCATTTCAATTCAACTTGGGGCCCACTTACGTCTGGTCGCGCAACTTTGATTCAAGGAAAGGAGGAGATGCATGAGCACAGGGATCATGATGGTTTCCTTGTATTTTTAAACATGTATGTGTGATTAACTTGAAGGGTTGATTACTTTGTTTTTAACCATGCATGTAATGTAATATTGACTTGGAAAAAGTTAATTTGATCTCCATGATTGTAACGAGGAGAAATGATGAAGTGTTTCATCTTTGTAAAAGCCTTCTCATTTGGGAGGCAGTTCTTCTTCTGGAATGGAGGTGCCTTGGATGGGCATCGTGACAGTTGGAAAGTCCACATATTCAGGGGAATATTTCAGCTCATATATCAGCAAGTTTCATTGCTGGTTCCTGCAATTTCAGATTTGTCTGGCGAAAGAACTTGGTCGGGATTCGACAAGTACTTGGCGTATGCAGCAAAAAGTCGCCATGACGACATTTAACAAGGCAAGACATTTTTGGGCATTAGTATGCTCTTTTGGCTGACTGGAAGAAGATATTTCTGTTCCTCAATTGATGTACAGTTCAGATCAGAGATTCAGTAAGCTTTTGGGGACCAAAAGCCTTCTCATTTGGGAGGTGTGATCAGGAGCTCAGGACCAAGTGTCGTAAAATGGTCAAAAATGAAGGTGCTCAGAACTGGTTTGAACCTAAACGACCGGATAGAGCTCGTCTTCCTGATTCCGGCGCCGCGAACGGTTCGAAAAATGGTCTCCGTATGAAGAAGTTATTCAAGTTTGAAGATTTCTCCATTTCCATTAAAAAAATGCCAAATTTGCCTTTGTGGAAAAATTTTATTAAAAAAAGAATATTCCACAGAATATTCTGGGAATATTCCGTGGAATATTCCGTAGAATATTCTGGGGAATATTCCTTGGCAGCCAATCAGGAGGCGCCACGTGGCTAGCCCGGAGGCCGCCACGTGGGCCCCAAAGGTGGAATGGAAATGCGTTTTAAAAATTTTATTTGGGCTCGGACGGTTTTGAACTCCCGACCGCATGCATATCAACCATCCGCTTTAACCAACAGGCCAACGTTCATTTGTTGTTACATGGTGCGGATAGATTAATGTTTATGGTGGGTATTTAGTTTGGGCGGGGCCCGAAGGGGGCCAGCCCCCTCACCATATAACCCGCGGCCGAGAACCACAATCATAATCATTGGCGCGCATATACCGGCGGATATTTCAAAGTTTGGTTATAACGTTTTGTTATGGGTTTTTAATATAAACGTTTTGTTTTAATATAAAACGTTTAAATTTATTACAAACCGTTTGCAAGACCTCCGCCCATGTGAACACGTTTGATCATAACACTAAACTTTAATGCCACGTTTGGCGGGTTAGTTGGCGGCCTCCGCCATTTTGGGCGCCCGCCTTATTTGTTTGCCTTATCTCCAGTCTTTCCACATTTAGTGGAGATTTTTTAGCCCAAACTGGCAGTTCAGTAAAGTGGGCATAACTTCTGCTAGGAGAGGCCTTTGAAGACGATTTTTTTTTTGATTTTGGGGTGTAGAGAGCATTCTGGAGCTGTTGGAGGGGTCTGCAGAGCCATCAGGGCATTTTATCTGCGAATTTTACAGCGCTTTTGACAGTGACTCCATCAGAGCTAAGGGGAAAGATTGCTGCATTGGGCTACCTTCCTCCAATGGAGGTGAATTTGTAGTCTATTTCTATTGATTTGGATATTCTGAGTCTGTTTTAGCAGTCTATTTTCTCATTAGAGGAGTTTATACAGATGTAATCTCATTTGAAGCCTTTAATCAAAAGAGGATTGAGCCTAATTAGAGGCTTTTGGACCAGCGGAGGTAGCCCAAGAGAGGGGTGAACCGCTTAAACAAATATCTGTTGTTCATCTGTGTGTTTTTGCTGTTTATTTCCAGATTCTGATAGTTTAAACAGTAAAATTTCATAAGCAGGATTTTCCAAAACAAGTTTATACAGGAATTAAAACTTGTTGTTTTAACTTCAAACCTCTTCACACAAATTGCAGAACATATGCTCTTGCTTATTCACACTTAACACAGATCAATGAACACTTTGAATTTAAAAACAAAAGACTTTCATTGATCTTGATATATGTGTTTACATATTATTTACTTAGACAGAGTCTGTAGAGGGCCAGGTAGCCTCTGGAACTCATCCTCTCTTTAGAGGTGACATGTCCAGTGAATGCCCCTACAGTCCATCTCTGTATGGGAAATAGTTTATTCTCACATTTTCAGAGGTCTCTTGGAGTGTATAGCAGTCAATTTGAAATTATGGGAAATGGATACCTTGCACCCTTAAACAAGTACATTCCATTTTCAGATCAAATAAGGTGGCATCCATGCTTGTTTAGGTCCTAGTGATCCAATGGGGATTGCGATAAAGCCCGAGGAAACCTAGTTTGGTTTATTTTTGAGTCCCAAATTCATGCTTGGAATATGGCACAGGGGTGATTGGATGAAAGAAATATTTGGTTCAACCAATATATGGTCAGGTGGTTGATGGAAGTCCCAAACCTAGTTGGATTTTGCATCATTAATAAGAGTTTCTTCTCCTGGGTATTTAATGTGTAAATGTATTGGTTTATATGTGGATTTATGGCTATTATATTCTTGTTATTTCTGTTGGTTATATGTTAGTTGCGAGCATGTTTTATGACAAACTTGATATATGGTTATCATCATGTTTTTCTTAGAAAATGAATGTACAATGTATATATGTCAAAATAGATGATAATGCAACTTTTTTGATATGGAAATATTGATTCCTTATGATTCTCAGATAATTATGATACCCCTATGTTCAGATATGATTTTATGATCTCTAGATTACATATTTGTGACATGTTTGATGAAATGTCTGTCATGGCTAGTAGGTGTTAGATGAATTATTTGTATCAAATTTTTCTTTAGTATCTTTGTTCCTATTTACCATTTTTGAAGTTTTCATGAAGTTATGGATAGCGGCCTGAGCCCTGGCCCTAAAAAAGTGGCACAAAATCCAGGGTTGCTAACAAAAAACTATCTGGAAAAGTCCACAGTCGTTGGCATGCCTTGTTGCAGGAGAAACTGGAAGGCCTGAGGTGCTTGTAGGGCTTGTCATGGGAATGAATGAGGGTCCAATTAGTCAAATAATGAGTTTTCTAAGGGTTTGGTCACTTGGAAGGGTTGGTTGTCTCGTGAAGGTTCTGTAGTATGTGTGGAAGGTCAAATTGGTTGTGTTATGTCGGTTCCACTTCCTCAAGGTGACCTAGGAGATTGAATCACATAATAGTAGCCTCTCGTCACACGTTTACCCCAGCAGACTGGTTAAATTGAGTAAATGTGGGAGGAAGGTGTTACATAGTGGTATCAGAGCATGGTTCATCCCTTGGACTGGATTGGAGGTGTGTTCGTCATGCATACATGTCAGTTGCATATGTGTTATCTATGCTTGCAGTTTATGTGCTTGTTGTGTATGCATGGTGGTGGTCATGGTTTCACTTATGTCTCCATATGAAAGTTGTTGGTGTTATTTTTGATGTGGTCGCCATGAGTATATGTTTTTTATGCATTGGTTATGAAAGTTAGTGTTTATATGTTGTTGTACATACATTCACATGGTGATAGTTGTCATGCATGAGGTCATGGTATGTGGTTGGTATGGTCATGCATTGCTAACTGGACAGTGGTTGAAATGATGCTTATATATTGTTATGCTTATGATTATACAAGTATCGTACTAATCTGGTTGATCTTGTAGGCGAAATATTACTCCCTGAACTATATTGAGGTAAATAGTTATGTTTATGTTTTGGTTTAGCTGACATGGTGTACTTGCAGGAAGAATATAAAATATGACTAGCAAGATGGTAGAATAAATTTCACAAGACTCTCCCTATGGATTAAATGAGAAAAATGGTGTTGGTAATTCTTCCAACTTATCAGACACATTGAGAATATTGAAGGAAAAAATAAGAAGTTACAAGGTAGATAACAACATGATCATTCAGGCACAAGAGAAACAAGCAAAAATCAATGCAGTAATCCTTCAAAGTTTGTCATAATTGTAGCGACATGAACCACTTCATATCAACCATTGGCAAGGGGATATAACTAATGAGGCATATGGTAGTAGATCTCATGGTGGGCACAGGTCTAACAAAGATAACACAATCAGAGATGGAAGGCTCTTGGATACTGCATGTAGGATATGTCATGGACACAAGTTTTAATATAGTTTTGGTTTTGATAGGCACATGATTGTCATTGTTATCATCCTTACAGGAGGAGTGACAAGGGATGTTTTCGAAAAGAGTTCAAGAAAGAAAACCCACCTACCTTTAATGGGTACTTGAAGAAACCAGAAGATGTTGAGGCATGGTTACTTGGGATGAAGAAATCCTTTGAGTTGAATGAGTACACAGAGAACATGAAGGCCAAAATAGCTATATTTAATCTCAAAAGGAAAGCCATGATTTGGTGGGAAGATGTGACGCGGGTTAGAGACATCAGGACAAAATACTTGAGTTGGCATGAATTCAAGGGACTCTTTAGGAATAAATACTTGTCAGAAAGGTACTATGACGATAAAGCTAAGGAATTCTATGAGCTAAATATGGGATCGATGACAGATGAGGAGTATACTACCAAGTTCCTGGAGTTATTGAGGTATGTATTATATCTTAAGGATGAAAAGGCTAAAGTTCAGAGGTTTGTTAGTGGATTACCCTTATAATTTAGAGACCAGATCAAGTATGATGAGCCTCAATAACTTGAGGAAGTTATTGGGAAATTGAAGCACTGTTATGAGTAGTCAGAGCATAATAAATAATCTCAGATAGGTTTGAAAGGGAAAGACAAAGCTAAAGGTAAATGGCAATGGAAAAGAACAAGACCTCATAATGTAGAAGAGAAAGAAAATGTTGCACCTAACAATAAGTTCAACGTAGTTAGACATGGACATGGGTCACAACAACATAATAGAGGTGATGGTACAAAATGGTTGCAATGTTGGACATGTGGTAAGGAGCATCTTAAAAGGGATTGTCCTCGGAATCAGGGTGGTAGGCCTAAGATATATAGTGCACAGGAAGCACACACTGTTGGGGATGTTGGGCAGAGCATTCCTCGTATTTATGCAGCATTAGTTAATAGGCAGGAAAATCACCAGGAGTCTATCTTTGAGATGGATGGTAAGCTTTGTGATCAAGTTGTTTCTATTTTGATTGACCCTAGATCTAAATATAGTCATGTTAACCCTGAATTGGTGGATAAGAGTGGTTTGAATAAAGAAGTGGATGTAAAATCTTGGTTAGTGCAGCTGGCTACAAGTACGAAGAAAAGAGTTCATCATTGGGTAAGAACTTGTGCGTTTGAGTTGAATGGTATGCCTACATCAACACATTTGAATGTATTTCTGTTGGGATAATATAGTATGCTTTTGGGTATGGATTGGCTATATCTTCATAGGAATAAGGTAGGGTTCTATGATAATACTATTGAGTGCTTGGATGATAATGGAGAACAAAGAGTCTTACAGGGTAAGAAGAAAGCAACATCAGTTAGAATGGTGATAACTATGCAGGCCAAGCATAGTCGCAGAAAAGGATGTGTGTTGTTTGTAGTGCATATTTCTAGTGATAAAGGTAAGGAGGATGAAGATGTAGAGATATTTAGAAAGTACCTGATCTTATAGCAGTTTCAAGATGTGTTCCCAACATATATTTCAAAGTTTCCGTCTCACAGGGAAGTATAATTTTTTATTGATTTGGTACTAGGGGAAGCACCAACATCAAATGCACTGTATAGGATGAGAACTCCAGAGTTAGTAGAGTTAAAGGTGCAGTTGAAGGAAATGCTTGAAAAGGGATACATTATGCAAAGTGTATCGCTGTGGGGTGCAATAATATTGTTTGTGAAGAAGAAGGATGGTACTCTTAGGCTATGCATTGATTACAAGTAGTTGAATAAGGTAACAATCAAGAAAAAGTATCTGTTGTTGAGGATTGATGACTTGTTTGATCAATTGAAGGGAGTAACAATGTTCTCGAAGATTGATATGAGATCTGGATACCATCAAGTACACATTAAAGAAGAGGACATTTACATGACAAATTTACAGACCAGGTATGAGAATTATGAGTTTTTTATAGTTCCATTTGGTTTGACTAATGCTCCAACTAATTTTATATGCTTGATGAATAGTGTATTGCATCCTTATCCATACAAGTTTTTTATTGTATTCATTGATCACATCTTGATATATTCTAATAATGAGGAGGAACATGCAGAACACTTAGCAAAAACATTGAGATTGTTGAGAGAGCATCAATTGCATGCTAATATCAATAAATATAGTTTCTTCTAGACAAAGGTACATTACTTGGGGCATATTGTCTCCAAGGAAGGCATAATAGTGGACCCATAAAAGATAAGGGCTATCATGGAGTGGGAAACTCCTAGAAATGTGGATGAGGTAAGATCATTCATGGGACTAGCAGGTTACTATAGGAGGTTCATCGGGAAATTATCTTAGATTGCATATCCTATTACGTCACTACAAAGGAAAGGTAAGAAATTTGAGTGGACAGAGGAGTGTGCAACAATTTTCGAGCAGCTAAAGCAATTGTTGACAAATGCTCCAGTGTTAAAGATTTTAGATCTAGACAAAGAGTTTGTGGTGTGTACATATGCTTGTAAGAGAGGAATTAGTGGAGTCCTTATACATGAAGGGCAGGTAGTATTCTATGAGTCACAAAAATTGAATTTATCCGACACATAATCTTGAGTTGGCATGGATCATTCATGCACTGAATATGTGGAGGCACTATCTTCTTGGTAGAAGGTTTGTATTGATGAGTGATCACAGTGGATTGAGATACTGGTTTGACCAACCAAATCTTAATTCCATGCAAGATCGATGGTTGGCCACGATCAACAAGTTCGACTTTGAGATATGGTACATAAATAGTAAAAAGAACAAGGTTGCATATGCTCTTAGAAGGTAGATACAAGTGAATCATATAACGACTATGAGTTATTATGGGAAAAACTTACAAGATCGATCATTACATGCAGGACAACAGGATGGCAGGTACATGGATCTTATGCAAAAATTACAATAGGGTACAAGTGATATATATTTGGACTATCATCTTACAACATATGGTTTGATCAGATTTAGGGACATGATATATGTTCTAGAAAAAAGTGAGCTCAAGAAGAATATCTTGCCAGAGTTCCATGAAAAATCATATCAAGGTCACCCAGGATGTCAAAATACATTGACAATAGTGAAGAAGTTTTATCATTGGTTCAATGTAAAGAAAGACATGGCAGATTTTGTGGCTAGATGTTTGGATTGTCAGTAGGGGAAAGTCGAATGTAAGCATCCAGGTGGATTACTATAGTTGATTCCAATTCCAAGTGGAAGTGGGAGGACATTTCCATGGACTTCATCACAGGGTTGCTGAGGACATATAGACCAGCCTAGATCCATCTAAGTCCGGATCTATCATGCGCCAAGAGGGATCAAATATCTCGAGGTGCAAACCTATTTTTTGAGTGCAAAACTTGAGGAAAGGTTTGCACCTCGAGAGATTTGATCCCTCTCGGCTCATGATAGATCCGGAGTTAGATGGATCTAGGTTGGTTCCAGTCGTGTGAAGCCAAGGAAAATATATAGAACATATGATTAATTTTATGAATAATATGTAAATACATCTAATATAAATATAATAATTTTATATATGCTAAATATGTCTGATAACTGGTCATTTTAATTTTAAAATTTGCTTAGTTACCTAAGTTTGTTGAGATAAATATTGTTAATAAATTTAATGATGAAAAATGATGAAATAATAATTTTGAATGCAAAATGACAATGTAATACTGTTGAATGATAGAAAATGTGAATAATAAGAATGCACTTAATTACAAATAGTCTTCATTGTAATCAATCTCAAATTATTTTCTTCTACTATTCTTATTGTCACCTTTGTTAGTTTTGTCATCTTTTCATATCGATTATATGAAAAGCACAATTGAAATCATAAATCATTTAAATATTTTTCTGGAACTATTGTACTAAAAATCATACATTTTCTCTCTTGCTCTTTGATATTAATAGGTTGAATTACTAAAACATAAAAATAAATGTACATTGTCAATAATTTTGCCTGCTTACAGTGAAATTAATGCACAATGTTAATCCAATCACTTTAATATTAATGTACCATCAATGTACATCCAATTACATCAAATCAAAAATCAACGTTTACACTGAAATCAATGCATATAATGCAAACAATGAAATAGGATTAGAAAACAACATCTACAGTGAAATGGATGCATCTAATGTAGGTAATCAAATAGGAATAGAAATCAACATCTACACTAAAATTAATGTATCTAGTGCAAGTAAGCAAATAATATTAGAAACCAACATCACTGAAACCAATGCATCTAGTGCAAGCAATCAAATAGGATTAGAAATCACCATCTATACTGAAATCGATGCATTTAGTGCAAGCAATCAAATACGATTAGAAATCATGTACATTGAAATCAATGCATCTAGTGGAAATAGTCAAATATAATTAGAAATCAACATCTACACTAAAATTAATGCATCTAGTGCAAGGAATCAAATAGGATAAAAAATCGTCGTCTACACTGAAATCAATGCATTTATTGAGAGAAAACATATAGGATTAGCAATCATCTACATTGAAATCAATGCATATAGTGAAAGAAATTAAATATAATTATAAATAAACATATACACTAAAATCGATGCATCTAGTGCAAGCAATCAAAATGGATTAGAAATCTCCATCTACACTGAAATAAATTCATCTAGTGCATGAAATATTCTTCCCTCTCTCCCCCCTCGAAGTACATCTTTGTTTCCTTCCCTCTATCCACTCTCTCACATCCTCCCTTTCCTTCCTATCTCTCCATTTCTCTCCTACATCTCTATCGCTCTCTCTCTTCACCCTCCAACTCTGTTACTATATCCCTACCTCTCTCCTTCTCTCATCCCTTCTCTTCATATCTCATTCTTTGTCTCTTTATCTCATCCAAAAACATACACACTCTCTCTCCATCTCTCCCTTGTCACTTAATCTCTCTCTCCACTTATCAATCTCTCTGTATTTCTTCTTCCCTCCCTCTCTCCCCCTCTAAATCCATCTCTCTCTCTCTCTCTCTCTCTCTCTATATATATATATATATATATATATTCCCTCCAATTTTCTCTCTTCCCCCATCACTCTCTTCCTCTCTCTCAAGTCCTCTCTCTTGTCCTTCCTCTCTCTCCAATCCTCTTTCTTGCTCTCTCTCTCTCTCTCAACATCTACACTAAAATCAATGCATATAGTGCAAGAAATCAAATAGGATTAGAAATCACCATCCACAATGAAATCAATGCATCTAGTGAAATAAATCGTCTTCCCTCTCTCCCCCTTCCAACTCCATCTCTCTTTCCCTCCCTCTCTCCACTCTCTCACATCCTCTCTCTCTTCCTTCCCCTTTCTCCCTTTCTCTCCCATGTCTATATCTCTCTCTTTCCCTCTCTCTCCCTCTCTTCACCCTCCAACTCTGTCAATATATCCCTCCATCTCTCCTTCTCCCCCCATTCCCTCCATCTCTCCTTTTTCTCTTTATCTCACCCCAAAACATACACACGCTCTCTCTATTTCTCCCTTTTCACTCCCTCTCTCTCTCCACTTCTCGCTCTCTATGTATTTATTCTTCCCTCCAACTCCATCTCTCTATCCCTCCCTCTCTCCTCCTATCTCCCTCCCTCTCTTCTCCTCTCTCTCTTCCTTCCTCTCTCTCCCTTCCTCTCCTACCTCCCTCTCTCTTCCCCCATCTCTCTCTTTTCCCTCTAATCCTCTCTCTTCCCCCATAACTCTCTCTCTCTCTCTCTCTGCCCTCCAATCCTCTCACTATCTCCATCCCTCTCTCCTCCTCTCCCCCCCTCTTCATATTTATATCTCCCTCTTCCTCACGCACCCTTTTCTACCTCTCTCACTCCTCTCCCTCTCTCTCTTCTTTCCTCCTCTCCCCTCTCCTTGATTTTATCCCCATCTCTCCCTTCTCACTCCCTCTATCTCTCCACCTCTATCACTCTATGTCTTTGTTCTTCCCTTCCATATATATCTAGAGTTAATATATATCATGATACATTAATGTATATAATAATATAGAAATTTTAATATTGTATTAATCCAAAGTTATTAAATATAATAATATTAATATGAATATTAGATTTAATAATAATAATATTATTATTAATATTTTGATATTAATATTAGGGATAATAATGGTTCTTTTGGCATGATATTAATAATAATTTGGCCCATAGTATTTGACCTATAGGATTCACCTAAATAATACCTCTTTTATTTACAATGGTATTTGGCCCATAGACTTGGTATATAATTAGATGTTGATTTATAATGATATTTGATATGTTCTTATATATTTATCATGCCTCTTTATTCCTCTTTTATATTGATTTATTTATTTGCCATAGCTCTTTTATAAATATGGTATTTAGCCCATGGTATTAATAATAATTTGGCCCATGGTATTTAGCATATAAGCTTCACCTAAATAAAACTTCTTTTTTGACTTATTGTAAATATAAAGAGATTTATGGAGTAAATATAAAAAGAGGCTTTATTTATTTAGTGGAAGTAGTCAAATATAATTAGAAATCAACATCTACACTGAAATTAATTCTCATATTTTTTTGAGTGGAAATGGTAAATATCCATATTTATTTTCATCTTTTTTTCTACTGTTTTCTAATACATAATGTTTTCTTGCCCTTTCTATAGTGAGTGCTTTCATACAAAGTTAAATTTGACAAATGATTAAAATCTACAATGATAACCTATATGGATTTTTTATTCCATTAACTTCTTTAACTCTTTCTATGTCTATAACACAATTCAGAAGTAAAAGGCATTATTGAGTAATTTTATGAAAAATCAATTACGAAACACATTTTACAATTTTTCCTTGTTATTTTTCAAAACGCGTATTGTCTGCATTCCCTATAAGCATGCTTTTAAATTATAGTTTCTTCAATCTCTGCTTCACCATACAGGTGTCAATCACATAAATAGTGAAAAACTACCATGTAATGAAAATTTTCATACTCCCACCAAAAAATAAAAATGTTTAGTTTCCATTTTCACTCTCGCTCTCCTCTGTTGATAAGAAACCCTAATATTGACAATGCTGAGATGGTTGACACCTCATCAATAGATGAGTCTCCTTCAATAATTGTGATAGCCAAAGTAAGTGGAAAAGATTTCTGGAGGTTTCAGTGAACCCAGGTGGGAACTTACCATTATGTAATTGCATAATTCACATTCAACCCAATAAATATAATATATTAAAACCCTAGTGATTTCAAAGATTACGTGAACCATGGAGATGCAGGTAATCTCATGCAGATTCTCTTGATCTTTGTGATACTATTCATTGTGAGAATTTGGTCTCTACGATGAATGATTTAGGTATTAGAGAGTGGCAAATGTTTTTTCTTGCTGGTAATGGTTTTGTTCTCCGTGTTTGTTTTCATGGCGGAGACCCATAGCAGAAGAGAGATATCACAAACATTGTCTCTCTTGTAGAAATGGTTTATGATGGATACTGGTCTGTAGATGCCCCGGATCTATTAAGCTGAGTTGTTTTAATTTTTTTTTTGGTTTATTTATATGATTGTTAAAATTTATTTCTTAAGTCGACACTTAATTTTTTTTTTTATTTTTTAATTTAAAACTTAAGCCGACATTTTGTATGAGGACGTGACATACCTGACATCGGGGTCAAACTGGGCTGTAGATGCGCCTCTCGGCGCAATAACATGATTCTATCATGGTGGTGGTGGAAAGGTTTAGAAAGGTAGTGTACTTAATTATGTTAAAATATACATATTCAGCTAATGATGTAGAACAAATATTCATTAGAGATGTTGTAAGATTACAAAGTGTTCCACATAAGATTGTGTTAGACAAGTATGCTAAGTTTACTTCCAAGTTTTGGAAGGAGCTGTTTGCAGGTTTAGGGATAGAGTTGGCCTTTAGCACAAATTATCATCCATTGATAGATGGAAAAAAATAGAGGGTCAATAAGAGTTTTGAGAACATGGTGAGGATGTATGTGATGCACCAGCAAATGAGATGGGAGGAGTACCTTTCATTGGTTGTTTTTTCTTACAATAATGGATACCAGGAGTCACTAAGGATGAGTTGTTTTGAGGCACTCTATGTAACGCTCCCATTAGTTGGAGTGATCCAGTGAATAGGGTGTTGATAGGACCGAATATTTTGGCAGAGATGGAACGATAAATTCAAGAAATAAAAAAGAATATAAAGGAAGCACAAGACATGCAGAAAGGATATTAAGATCATAACAATATGCCTGAGGAGTTTCAGGTTGGGGAATAGGTGTACTTGCACATCAAGCCCAAGAAGAGCTCCTTGATGATTGGATAATGTGCCAAGATGGAACCTCAGTTTTGTGGACCTTTTAAGATTCTTGGAAGGATTGGGCTAGTAGCATATCGACTTGCATTACCTCTGACAATGAAATTCCATGATGTTTTTCATGTGTCATTACTTAGGAAGTATGTTAAATATGTTGATCATGTGATTGAATCGTCTGTATTTCAGGTGGAACCAGAAGGATAATTCCAGCCGAAACCAAGGTGTATTTTGTAGAGAAATATGCTCATGCTCTGGAACCGATCAATTGAGCAGGTTAAAGTGCAGTGGAAGCACTTTGGGCCAGATGAAGCTACATCAAAGATGGAAGATTAGATGCTGGCTATGTATCCTTCTCTATTCGCTGGTTGAGCGAATGTTTTTGGTATATGTTTTGGTGTGATGTGTTGGTTTATGTACATATGCATATGCATGTAAATACCACCATGAGATGTGTTATAAAGATTTAATAAGTGGTATGGGTGTCTTGTCGTTATGGTCGTTATGTAGTTATGTTGGTTTTCCTCTTAGCAGGTTGATCATTGTATTTACTACAATGAGCTAAGTTATAAATCACAATGGGCAGTATGTTTTGCTTTTAGAATTCTTGTTGGTTGTAGGTGTCATTAAACACCGAGGACAGTGTTTCCCCAAGGGAATGGGTTCTGTAATAACCCTGGTAAAAAATTCATGTAATAAAAGTTAATAAAGGGAAAATAATAACCATGGTCATGGGACACTTATTCCAAGATGAATTTTGGGCAAAACATACTTGTGTGGGTGCTCATTTGGTTTATTATAGCTAAGGGAAATTGGCAAAGGCAATGGAAAAAGCTTTGGAAAGGAAAAATGCATTTTTGGAAATTTATTTATGAAAATAATGGAATTAGAAGAAAAGGAAGGTGAAAGGTCACAATTTGAATGTGAGAAGGAAAATGAAGGAAAATAATGGAAATTGAAGAAAATAGAGGCCTCATTAATAAAAATGTTTTTGAGGATTAGTTCATAACTTTTGTCAGTTCAATTTTGTAGCGCTCTCTCTATTCTCTCTCTCTCTCACTCTTGGACACTTAGGATTTTCTTAGAGCTCTCTAGCATTGAATCAAGGAAAGCTAAGGAAATACCAAGAAGGAAAAGGAAAGCAAATATCAAGCAAGGAAGAGCAGGATCAAGAAACTACAACGAGATTACTTTTAGGTATCTATTTGAATGTGTGATTTCCTTGTTAGATTTGGCATTGCATGGTATATGCATGTGTGTATTTTGTTCTCTTGATGTAACTGGAATGGGATTTTCCTGGCGTGACAATGTTCTTCAACCTAGCCTTGCTATTTCTGGATAGCCATGGTGTGATGGGTTCTCTTGTATTTGGTTGAGTTGGATTTCTAGATGGTTACGAAACTGAGTGAGGTGGTCTCTGAAAGAAAAAAACACGTGGCCTAGGAATCCCTGGACCAGAGAAGGTGGGATTGTGGTAAAGACAGAATTTTTGTGTCTCGTTAGGACTAGGAATCCTCGACCGCTGAATGGAGGGATATATGGTAATCCTATTGGTGCATTCCCTCTATCAGGCCTAAGAATCCTTGATCGATGTATTGTGGGATATACGGTAAAGGCTTGAGGGTGGAGTCTCGATTAGGCCTAGGAATCCTCAACTGATGAATGGAGGGATATACGGTAAATCCTAGAGACTAGGAGGTAGGAAAATTCATCATGGTGTAGGTGGAGAAATATGGTGGCATACATGCTTTTTCAGGGCCTATTGATCTAGTGGGGATTACGGTAAATATTGAGGAAACCAGATTTGGTTTAGTTTTGAGTCCCACATTCATGCTTGGAATATAGAACGGGGGTGATTGGCTGAAAGAAAGATTTGGTTCAACCAATCTATGGTCAAGTGGTTCGTGGAAGTCCCAAACATGGTTGGATTTTTCATTCATTAATAAGAGTTTATTTTCGTGGGTATTTCATGTGTAAATTTACTGGTTTATATGTGGATTTTATGGCTGTTATATTATTTTTATTTCTGTTGGTTATATGCAGGTTGTGAGCATGTTTTATGATAGACTTGATGTATGGTTCTCATTATGTTTTGATTAGAAACTGAATGTACAATGTATATATGTCCTAATAGATGATAATTTAGCTTTTGTGACATGGAAACAATGCTTCCTTATGATTCTCATATAAGTATGAGACCCCTATGCTCAGGTATGGTTTTATGGCATGTAGATTACATATTTGGGACATGTTTTACAAAATGCCTGTCATGGATAGTAGGGGTCAGATCAAGTATTTGTATCAAAGTTTGCTTTAGTATCTCTTTTCCCCTATTATTGATCATCTATGAAGTTTTCATGAAGTTCTGGTCAGTGGCCTAAGTCCTAGCCCTAAAAAAATGGCACAAAAGCTGGGGTTGCTGGCATAGAACTAGCTGGATAGGTCCATAATCATTGGTATGCCTTGCTATGGGAGCTACTAGATTAAGGCCTCAGTCACTTTTAGGGCTTGTAATGGGAGTGACTAAGGGTCGAGGCCAGTCAAATGATGAGTTGTCTTAGGGGTTTTCCACCTAGAAGGGTTGGTTGGCTCCTGAAGGTTCTATAGAATTTATGGAAGGTCAAATTGGTTGTATTATGTCGGTTCCACTTCCTTAAGGTGACCTATGGGGTTGAATCACATTATAGTAGCCTTTCATCACATGTTTACCCCAACAGACCTGTTAACTTGGGTAAATGTGGGAGGATGGTGTTAAAAAGTCATCAATACATATCCCAGACAACAACGTCTCTCAAAACATAGCCTACATGAGGAAGCATCAATAAATCTCCCAGAAAACACTTTATCTTGGCACACAACTTACAAGAGGAATCGTCAATATATATCCCAGACAATGATGTCTCTCGACACACAAATTATATAAGAAATCATCAATACATCTCCCAGAAAACACTGTCTCTCGGCACACAACCTACAAGAGGAATCATCAATACATCTATCAGACAACATTGTCTCTCGGCACACAACCTACACGAAAAATCATGAACACATCTTCTGAACAATGATGTCTATCGGCACACAACCTACAAGAGGAGTCATCAATACATCTCCCGAAAAAAACTGTCTCTCGACACATAGCCTACAAGAGGAATAATTAATAAATCTCTTGGATAACAATATATCTCTAAACACAACCTATAGGAGGAATTGTCAATACATATCCCAGACAAAAATGTCTCTCGGTACACAACATATAGGAGGAATCCAGCAATTACATTCCACATAAAATAATTTATCTCAACACACAACCTATAGGATACGGTCTAACTATGATGCTATGTAATCAATGCTCCCTCTTCAAGGGGATTCTCATTCATTCCAATTTATTCACATAAATATCAAAGATTAGTTTGTTATTATAAATGTAGCCATGGTGGATTTAAAACAACATTTAGTTGTTCATCCAGATTTAGTTGGGGCTTCTCTTAGAAGCAAAAATTATCAGTAGTAGACCATAATCAAACCCAAAAAATAATAAGTGGCTTCTCGCAAAAGCAAGCATAAACATACCATAATCGAATCCAAAAAATATCAGAGTCTTGCAGTTTCTTTAAATCATTCATTAGGAAGATATTAATGGACCAAAAATCCACTATGTCAAGGATATCACTAGATTCATGCCTCAAAAATAGCTCCCTCTTACACATAAGTCCTTTGATCCTGTTTTCTCCCTTTGAGTATACAACCTATCATGAGTCATTTTATTATATTTTTATTTCTTCATTTCCAATTATTTCCATACCTTTGCAATCTTCATTATCTACCTACAATCCTCATTAGGAGGATATGAAAGAACATGAACAACCAAACAAGCCAAGAGACTGATAATGAAACAATCAAAATAATACTTATATTTTGAGAGTGTGTCGGCTTGCTCTTGATCTTATCCTTCTCATATCAAGTCTATATTATCACATCATCAAGGAGTCCATACTATCATCAAGGAGTTTACATCATTAATAAAGAGTCCATGTCATCAAGAAATCCCTATCATCATTAAGTAGTCCATATTATCATCATCATCAAGGAGTATACATCATCATCGAATCATCATCGTCATCAAGGAGTCTATGTCATCATCATAAACATCAAGGAGTCTACATTATCATCGAGTCCATATCTTCATCATCATTGATTCCCATCATCAATGAGTCCATGTCATCAATGAGTCCATATTATCAAGGAGTCTATTCCAATTTATCATAGACGATTCCATGTCATCAACGAGTCCTTATTATCATTATTAACATCATTAAAGATTCCATATCATCAATGAATCTTCATTATCATCATCAACATTATCAACGAGTTCATGTCATCAACGAGTCCATCTTATCATCATCAACATCATTAGCGAGTCCATGCCATTAATGAGTCCACATCAACATCATCAACGAGTTCATATCATTAATGAATCCTCATTATCATCATTAACATTATCATCAATTCCATGTGATCCATATTATCATCATCAACATCATTAGCGAGTCCATGTCATCAGTGATTCCACATCAACATCATTAATGAGTCCACATCGTCATCATCAAATAGTAAGCATCAAGGAGTTTAGATCATCATCAAGGAGTCCAATCACATCATACATGTTATCATAGTAAGCAAGGAGTACTTATCATTATTAATAATGAGTACACATCTTCAACATCATAGAGTACTCATCATTCATCATTAAACAATCAACATAAACATCCTCAAGGAGTTCATATCACCATCCACATCATCAACATCAAATATTTCACATCATCAAGGAGTTCATCATCCACAAATTCAAGGAGTTATCATCAAACTCAATAAAGAGTTCACATTCACATTATCAATACATTCACATCATCAAGGAGTTAGAAGTCCACATTATCAACAAGTCAACAACATTATCATAAATATAAAAAAAGAGATTACGAATCCACATCATCATTATCTATGATATTATGAATCCAACTCATCATTATCAATGAGATTACTTATCCACATAATCATTATCAATGAGATTGTGAATCCACGTCATCATTATTAACATCATCAAGAAGTTAGGGTTTCAAACAAAACCAGTTCTATGATTTAGGTTCATTTTTCATCTCCAATCCCTACCTAGGGTTTATAAACCATAAAAAAATGTTAGTAATGATTAAAACAATATAATAAGTATGGGATAATTATATTTTGAGCTCATGACAACTCCCTCTTGACCTTCAATTTTATTGAATGCAACCTGCTAATCAAATTTAACAAAATGTCAAAACTTCTTAAGCAAAAGGAATCAGATGCAGGGTTTGATTCATAAGCCCTAGGATTTCTTCTCCAAACCCTACCCAAGATTAAAAATAATAATTTAATGTCAGTAATAATTAAAAAAATGAATGAGATATATCATTTTCTGATCATGACAACTCCCTCTTGAATCCAACCTTAGAACTTATTTTCAAGTAATTTAGATAGATAGAATGAATGTTCAAATTCATATTCACTTATTCTATGCATCCTTTTTGAAGATGGCTCATCTAAATCAACAATAGATGCATGATGTCTTTTACTTCTTTTATGATCATCATCCCTTTCATAGTTATCTCTTTGATTCCTTTAAGGACATTGGGTTTGACAATGACCATAAGCTTGACAACGAAAGCATTGAATATTGGAAAAATCTCTTCTATCTTTTTCATCTCTTCTATATATTCATCCCTTATATCTAGAGAGGGAGGAGGAGGTATTTTATGAGAGGTATAATCATTTCTTGAAGAAAATTTAAGACCTTGTCTTTTACCAACACTTCTTTGGAATTTTCCAAAATTTGATTTCTTATTCTTGTTTCCCTTTGAATGAGTTACAAATGCTTTTATATTTGGATCTTCGATTTCTCCTCTAGAATAGAGTCTTGAATCCTCTTGTGTGCATGTTTCCCATAACTTGTCAAAGGTTGGAGCAATATATCTTGCACTAATACCTAATGTAAATGAGTCCCAAGATCAAGGGAGACCACCCAAAGCAACAACTACCAATTCCTTATCAGATGCTTCTTCATCAATGGCTTTGAGTTGGTCTTTTATTTGAGATATATTGACAAAATATGATGTTTCCATGTCATTATTTATCAACTTAATGTTACAAATCTAGCCTCTTAGATCGATTGATTCTGTCAGACCAGGAGGTAACTCCGCAAAACTGAAGATGCATTAGATGGATATTGTGTGTGTACTTATACATGGAGGTGAGACCATTAGGATTCACTTCCCAATGTCTTTTGGCCTTCCTTATTTACTAAATTACAATAAAATACAATCTCACCCAATCCCTTAGGATTAGGTGTCAACATTCCCCCCTTTAATCTGAAGGGATGTTGGTGAGTCCAAGCATCGTTGTGAACTTTTCAAACTTTTCTCTTCCAAGCGCTTTGGTGAATATGTCTGCGGTCTACTCATTTGTGGAACAATGACGTAGATGGATAGTTTTGGCCTCAACATGATGTCGAATAAGATGGTATTTTGTATTGATGTGCTTTGTTCGATCATGGAACTTCGGGTTCTTGGCCAAATTTATTGTAGAAGTGTTGTCAATCATGAGTGGTGTTGAATGCATTTGTTTCATTTGAAAATCTTATAGGATTTTCCTGAGCCACAAAATTTCCTTTTTTGCTTCAGCTACTACCACATATTCTGCCTCAGTTGTGGAATCTGATCGAATTGACTGTTTGCATGATCTCCATGAGACAACTCTTGATCCAAGACTCATGGTACAACCTGAAGTAGACACCCCATTTTCTTTGTCCCCATCAAAGTCTGAATCAGAGTATCCGATCAAGTTGAAATCACCTACCTGTGTATATTTGAGTCCAAAGTATTGAGTCCCCTTCAAGTACTTTAGCACTCCTTTTGCAGCAGACCAATGTCCTTCAAAATGTTTTTGCATAAAACTGGAGAGGATTCCAACAACAAATGAGATGTCTAGTCTGGTGGTAGTCAGGTAGATAAGACTTCCTACAAGCTGTCTATACTTCGTTGCATCCTCGAATTCCTTCCCTTCAATGGATGTGAGCTTCAAGTTTTGTTCCATTGGAGTGGTTAAGGGATTGCATTAATCCATGCCAAACTTGTTCAAAAGATCTCCAATGTAATTATTTTGAGAAAGAAATATAAATTTAGGATGTTGAGTTACTTCAATACCTAGATAGTAATGAACATAGCCCAAATCAGTCTTTTCAAAACCTTTCTTCAATTATTTCTTGATGGATGCAATATAACTCTCATTGTTACTTGTCATAAAAATATCATCTACATACACCACAAGATATACAAATGTTTTTCCAACTTTCCTAACAAACAAAGTTACATCAACAAGATCAAAATGTTTGAATTCAAGTTTCAGAAGATGCTAAGTTAATTTCTCATACCAGGCTTGCGGTGGTTGCTTGAGGCCATAAAAGGATTTTATAAGTTTGATTGTGGACAGGTTCCCCGTCCTTCACAGGATATCCTTTTCCGTCGGGACATAAAAACTTTTTCCTTTAGATCTCCATTCAAAAAGGCGTTTTTTACATCCATATGATGGAATTTCCATCCCTTCTGAGCTGCTAGGGCAAAGAGTGTCCAGATGGTGGCCCATTTTGTTGTGGGGGAAAAAGTTTCTTCATAATCAACCCCTTCTTTCTATGAAAAAACTGTTGCCACAAGCCTGGCTTTGTGCTTTTCAAGTGAGCCATCTGCTTTGTACTTGTTCTTGTAGACCCACTTACAGCCAATTGGTTTGGTTCCCAAAGGAGGATCATTCAACTTCCAAGTGCCATTCTTTATCAAGGCATCATACTCCTTTTGCATCGCTTCATTCCATTCAACATGAGAAGTAGCTTCTTTGAAGGAAGTTGATTCATGATCTGTAGAAAAATTCAGTTCAAATTTATAAGCAATATCCATATCAACAGGTGAAACAGAATTATCTACGTTACCTTCATTTTATTTAGTGGAACTTCTTGTTCATGTCTTTCCAACCTCATCGGGATGAACATTTTCTAGTGTCTTTGTCAGCCATTTGGGGGGACATTTCTGAGATGGCCCAGGCTACTCATTTGATTGAGTTGGAATTGAATCAAGATTCAATATCTCAATTATGTCAATCGCATAGTTCAAGGTGTCATCTGTGGTTGGTTCTTCATGTGGGGGAGAGAGTGCTTCAGAAAATGATTCCACAGATTGATTCAATATATGAATCCCCCCTTCAAGATGTTTAATCTGATTATCAAATTTTTGAAAAGACTTTGCATATGTGAATCTATCCAAGTGATCAAGTTGCCACTCAACAACACTGCCAGTCTTGGAAGATTCAAGGAATATGACATCTCTTGCTAATACAAACTTCTTATTGACTTCATCATAGAGACTATATCCTTTGGAGGTATTGGAATACCCCAAGAAGTTACATTTTCAACTTCTAGCACTAAGTTAATTCCTTTTTACCTTGGGTATCAAAGCATAATAGGTGGAACCAAAGACCCTGAAATGCTTTACCAAAGGAATGTGGCCATGCCACATTTCATAAGGAGTTTTGTTTCTGATTGAATTTGAAGGACACATATTCTTTATGTAACAACACATAGAACTTCATCAGCCCAAAACATCAGTTTTACATTCTTAAAAAACATCATGGAGTGAACTATATTTAAAATGGTCCTGTTCATTCTTTCAGCTGCACCGTTCCATTGGGGATTATAGGGCACATTTTTTTTTATGTTTAATCCCATGTTGACGAAGATAATTTTCAAATTCATTTGAAGTGTATTCTTTTCCATTATCAATACGCAAGGAACCAATATGAGTTTGTGCATCGTTTTCAATCCATCCATGAAAATTCTTGAATGCTTGAAAATCATCATATTCGTTCTTCAATAAGTAAACCCAACAAATTTTGGTGTGAACATCAATAAATGTCATCATATATTTATTTCCATTTGCAGAAGAAACATGCATAGGGCCACATAAATCTGAATGAATAAGCTCAAGTTTTCTATGTGCTCTGGAATGTGAATCATGAAATGGCTGTTTTCTATGCTTTCCTAGAATACAACCATCACATTGCTTAAGTTTCCTAGGAATTGTAGGCAGTCCATTAACACCATTTTTCTTCAACAATCGAAGGCTGTCATAGTTTAAGTGTCCAAATCTAGCATGCCATAAAAGAATTTATGGGAATTTACCTTCATCATGATGTGAACTGAATGCAAATTTTTGTGCATGAGCAGAGGAACCTTGCAGCTTCAAGACTCTTCCTTCTTCTATTCCCTCCATGACAAGTGAGCGTTCTAATGCTTTTCTGACGTCAACCTTGCCATCAAACATGTGAATGGAGTGTCCTTGCTGGCGGATGTGGACCAAGGAAAACAAGTTTCTCCTCAACTCAGGGAGGTATAGAACCTCATCATTTCTCCAAGAAGTAAATGAAACATCAAACAAGTCTTCAGTTACTCCATTGTTACAATGTGCTACAACATAATGAGCAGATTCAGGTGCTTTACCTTTGTCTCTGTCATGAGTTTTACCTATTTCTTGATTTCTTTGCTGCTAAATTTTATCCCAAGGCAACTTACATGTAGATGCATCATGTCAGTCTTTATTGCAGCGTATGCAATGAAGATCAAATTTTTTAGTTTGAGTTTGTCTGCCCCCCCTTCCTCTGAAATTTCTTCTTCCTCTTCCTCTTCAGCCACCTCTTCCTCTAGAAGAATATTGAACATGACTCTTCTCTCTATGTGCAAAGCATACAACCTCTTTATAAGATAGAGGGGCTGTCATCTTTCCAAAAGCCTTCTCTCTTTCTGCAAACTTTTTCTCAAGGGAATCAAAGGTGATTTTCATGAGGTTTCCACTTGCTTGCAATGACTCAAGATAATGTGAGTAAGTGGGATACAATGCCTTAACATATGCTATGAGAGGTATATAAACTTCTACACCAGTGTTCTTAATGTCATGCATGATAGATATTACTTTTGAAGCTAAAGCAAGAGGGTCATCATTTTTCAATTCAAGTCTAAACAAGTTAATCATTAATTGAACAATTTCAAGTTTTGAATGTGAGTCATAGATTTCTTTTAGCTTGCTCAAGGCTTCATAGGCATTTGAAAATGGTGTAATATGGTGACTCACCTCTTCATTTATAGAAGCTGCAATCAAGGCATAGGCCTTGCAATTCTTGTTTTCCCAAATGGTGATCTCCTTGTCTGGAGTGGGCTTTGCTGGTGGAAGGTCTCCTTCTCCTTCACAAATTCCTCTCCACAAATCATTAAAAATGAGAGTGTTCTTGATTTTCTAAGACCATTTAGGATAGTTCTCCTTGCCGGAGAGAAAAACTCCTATAATAGATATGAGAGAATGCATTCTTTTGAAGAAAAAAATTCTTTGCTGTCACGGTAAAAACTCAATTCTGGTTTAAATTCTGCAGATTTTTAATTTTTATTTATTTTTTAATTTGGGGAAAAACAAAGGTATTACTTGAGGGAGGTATTTTCTGGGGGAGGTGTTTTCTGGGGAAGGTTTTTACCAGGGAAGGCGTTTTCTGGGGGAGTTGTTTTCTAGGGGACGTTTTCTAGGGAAGGTTTTTACCAGGGAAGGCGTTTTCTGAGGGAGGTGTTTTCTAGGCGGGGGGGTGGACTTTCTGTAATAAAAATTAAAAAAAATTACAAGGGAAAGTGGCTGAGGGCCTATGTGAGATGGGGAGGGGGATGGGAAGGGAGGCCGAGGGGCTGAGGGCCTACGTGAGATGGGGAGGGGGATGGGAAGGGAGGCCAAGGGGCCGAGGGAGGGTAGCGATCAGGTGGATGGGAGGGTGGACATGAGGGGGGTGAGGGAAGGCCGAGGGGTGAGGGATGGTGAGTGGGGTTGGGAGCGATGTGAGCGCGATTGGGAAATGGTGAGGGCGAGGGAGGGTATGTGTGAGGGGGCGGTGGATGGGAAGGGAGGACGAGGGGCTGAGGGAGGGGAGCGTGCAGGTAGATGGGAGGGCGAACGTGAGGGGGGTGAGGGAAGGCCGAGGGGTGTGGGACGGTGAGCGGGGTTGGGAGTGATGTGAGCGGGGTTGGTAAATGGTGAGGGCGAGGGAGGTTGAGCAGATGAGGGAGGGTCTGTGTGAGGGGGCGGGGGATGGGAAGGGAGGTCGAGGGGCCGAGGGAGGGGAACGAGCAGACCGATGGAAAAGTGGACGTGAGTGGGGTGAGGGAAGGCCAAGAAAGTGAGGGCTGTGAGTAGGTGAGGACTGTGAGGGAGGTGGAGTGTGTGAGGAACTGTAAAAAAAATTTTCACAGTAAAATCAAACGTGCTCAGAATTTGAGCTAAAATTGTACAGTGGTGTGCAGAATCAAAATTAGGTAGAATGTGCAGGAAAAAAAATGTAGAATTATTACAGAATTGTAAAATGGCAGGACCAGTAAGACATTGAATGCCAGGAACACTAAAAAATGAATGCATAATGACAACCTGCAAAAAATGCAGAACATGAGGGAGTTACACCAAAGGTAGGAATTCCAAAAATGGGACTGACTCTGATACCATGTCAGACCAGGAGGTAACTCCACAAAAATGAAGATGCATTAGATGGATATTGTGTGTGTACTTATACATGGAGGTGAGACGATTGGGATTCACTTCCAAATGTCTCCTGGCCTTCCTTATTTACTAAATTACAATAAAATACAATCTCACCCAATCCCTTAGGATTAGGTGTCAACAGATTCATTCACATTATTCATGGTGTACAATCCAATGATGGCATCGTGCATTGCTTTTGCAGTCTTATGTTCAACAATATAGGGAATGAAATGATCCCTAACAAAATCTAATAGAATTCTTCTTGCCAAAATATTGACTTCATGATACTTTTCCTTTCCTGCTTGATCAGATGGTTCAATGAATTTACCTGTGACAATTCCCGAGACTTTGTTCCTTTCAAGAATGATCTCAAATATTTCTTTCCATGCCTTGTATTTAGTATCCCCTTCAAGCTTGCTTTCAATATTCATGAATGAAGAATTCATGGTGAAAATGTAGGAAAAAACCCAAAAGGATTTTCAAATCCTCTTCAAGATGTTCTTTAAGTGAAATTCAAGTGCTCTTCAAGATGATCTCTCTGCTCTTTTCCTTCACCAAAGCTATGATACCATGTTGAAATTCTAGTGATGAAGAGACTAGAGTAGTTTTTCACAGTTGATAACTACTTCTATTGATGAAAATTAATTCCCCTTTATAGTTTAGTCAACAAGTAGATATACATGAAAAAATTCAACTAATAATTCCTTAATAAGATTAATAAATATAGATCATAGTAGACAATGAAAAATAAACAATAAACAAGGGAAAAAAGACACCAAGGTTAGGCTTAGAGCCAGGGGAAAACCCCCCATGGGAAAACCCAAAATTATTTCCTTAAGAGAGATATTTTTTTTCATCAAAGTACGTCAAAATATTCCAATAAATCTAAGATAAATAATGCAATTCCCGATCAAAGTCTGCTCATAAATTCCACTTCTATCCAACATGTAAGGTCTGGACAAGGAGGCCAAATTATAGCCCTGAAATCATTGTTAAGGAAAGTTGAGCTCACCACTGTAGTCATCGATGAACTGCCTAGAATATATATCCAAATAGCCCTCAGATAAATTCATAAATAAGTCACAAAATAAAGCGAGCCTCTCTGCAATTTTTCTGCTTTGAAAGAATCAACAAAACATATCCAAAAACACCACACATCATTGTAGTCACTGAGCCATTTGAGGAGATACAAATTGTAGTAAAAATAACTATTCTTTTCTTCTTCACATGTGTATACGCTCTGCAATATAAGTCCAAATTGTGTGTGATTGTTAGTGTTAGAGTTAATGATCCAGGTGGATATTGCTGGCCACTTGCCTATTCCACTTGGACACCCACCATGGTTTCTTTTAGTTTTCCAGTTTCCTTAATTGTAGCATAATTTACTATTTGTGGTATTTTTTCGGATCTTAAACTTCCATGGCCATTTTGAGGCCCTAAATGACATTTTCGGATAGATATTTCTAACGAGGTATTGTGCGTGTTAAACAAAGATCGTATTCCAAAGTTACGTCCCCAGGAAGTTGATGTATCAATTTACCCAAACGGGGCCCATAGTTTTGGCGCTTCATCTCCTAGGGTTAGGTTTTTGGATGTTTAGGGCTTTCCATTGTTTCTCAATAATAAATAGGCCTTTGAGCCTCATTGTAACACAATTGAGAGGCATGTAGCCGCCACATATTTTCTCAGAGATAAGCTACCATCACCTGAGCTAGTTTATTTTCCATTATGTCTGTAAGCATTTTTCAGTATTTGATATCAATGAAATGAAGTGTTATTCCTGCTGCATCTCTACATTGATGTTTATTTATATATTTTATTGTGTTCCTGCATAAGTATGGATCAGTGGTATCAGAGTAGTCTACTATTTCTTGATCTTTCTTTTCATGTCCCCAATGAGGTCGGGGTATAAGGAGTTAGGGCTTGACCTAGTTGAAACTTTTCAAGATCAGCCTCGCAAACCTCGACGAACTCCCATGGCGAAAAAAAAGAAAGACAAGGGAGTAGGATATCCTATCAAAATATTGCTTGAGGAGGCCCTAGAGAAACAAAGGAATACGATGATGGATAACTTTTCCCAAATCCTTCAACAACTACCCAGCAGTGGCGCACCTTCATCCAACAACCACTCTGGAGGTGCCACTCCTTTTAAGGTACACGTAAAATTTTTACATTCCCATATTTGAGGTCTAAATAGATGCAAATATCATATATAGATCACTGAATCTATTAGAAGGATATTTCTCAGTTCATGAATTTTCCAATAGGGAAAAGATTACTCTTGCACTCCTCAAATCTGCCCCCCATGTCAAGAACTAGTGGGAAACCTACTGTGAGAAAAAGGATGAGAGGGAAACCTCCCTGTTCTTGGTGGCACCTACTTGGAATTATTTATAAGACACCATCAAGGAACAATATTATCCCGTGGGGAGATATGAGGACAAGTATATACAATGAAATACGTTGCGGAAACAAAGGGATCAAGATGTGCATGAGGTGACAAATCATGTTCCATACCCTGCCCACAAAGTTTGGTATAAAATATTCAAAGAAACATTTGGTTCTGAAGTACCACAGTTGTATGCACATATACATTCAGGAGGAGATGGAGTTCCTAGACATCTCCTCGGTTAGTGCAGCATACCGGTAGGCTGCCAAGATTGAGAAAAAATTCAAAAAAAAGAAGCGATACTTTGGATATGTGAATCTGAAGCAAGGGAAAGGCACCCCCAAAATGAAAAACAAAGGAAAAATCGAAGGCGGGGTGACCCAGGACAACCCTCCAAAGCCAAAAGAAAAGAAAAACACCAGAAATCCAAAGAAGGACACAAAAAAGTGGTGTGATTCCATAAGAGCTCCACTCACAACACAAGTGGGTGTCAGGCCAAGAAGTCACTGGTGGTCGAGATGAAGACTTCCGAATCAGATGAATGTTATGAACTAAGTCAAAATGCAACAAGGGGAATGTCAAAGGGAAGTAGATTATCGATGTAGAGTCTAACACCACTGTTGCCACCACCAAGATCCAGAATGAGGAACCCAGAGATCCATTCCCAAATGTGGGGTGAAGGGTTCCCCGCTGCAATTCCTTGTCAATAACGGGAGCCAAAAGAACCTCATTTCAGCAAAGGTCGTGAAGCGACTGGGCCTGCCGACCACAAGACACCCACAACTATACACCATCAGATGGCTTCACCAAGGATGGGATATCTATGTCAGCTAGTAGTGTTGCCTTCCCTACAACATCAAGCTCTTCACGGATGAGGTATTATGAGATATTGTTCCTCTTGATGTTTATGATGTATTATTATGTAAACCATACTTGTGGAAGTGACATGCTGTGTATGTGTCTAGGCCTCACGATGTTATTTTTACTTTGGGAAATAAGTTGTACAAGATACCATAGTTAACACCGTCTGCCACTATCTCTTTGATCATTGTAAAACAATGTAATAAGCTCATTTCCAAAACTAGGAAATTTGTTTTCCTGATGATCTGCCCTCAGCGCAAAAAGAAGACTGTAGCCGAAACCTCCAGATAGAGCTCGTCCACACGACAACAATAGATGGAAAAGGTTGTGGAGGGGTATGGGAACATATTCACCTCACCCACAGGGGTACCTCCGCATTGTCAGGCTAAGCACTCCATTGATTTGATCTCAAGTGCGCTGCTACCTAATGGAACGATCTATTAGTGCTCTGTTTTAGAGAACGAAGAAATCAAGAGCTAGATGCAGAAAGGTCACATCTGACCGAGTTCGTTACCCTATGGGAGCCAGATCATGCTGGTACAAAAGAAGTATGGGACTTGGAGGCTCTATATTTACTATCAGGCGCTTGTTGAACCTCAAAACTGTTCCTATTTTGACATCTTTTTCCACCAAATTTTCTTCCTTTTCACAAATCCATAAACTAAATCAGTGATAATTGACATATTTTACATCTAAGAAGGCATTTAGATAATCTCTATTTTATATTATAATGTTTCTTATTATTTAGATGAATTTTTGTAATTAGCTACAAAATTCGTGCAATTCTGTATCTAACCTTTGTTTCTGCAACCACCGTTATTGTTTGATAGGTTTCAAGAAGAAAATGAAGAAGTGAGTCATATGGGTAGCTTTGAAATGGTCCACATATGGATCACATCCTACTTACCTGTTTAATTTTGAGAAGGATCATGCCTACACTTGCGTTCAAAGATTAGTCAAGAGAAGGAGCAAGATAAATGGACGAATATTATCGATTTTCTCTTACGTAGCAAATCGAGAAAGATCCATGAAGAATTTGCATCTAAATAAACTTCTAGTCTTAACTTTATTTTTCTTTCCATAGGCGAAATTGTCTCAGACATTTAATTTAAAAACTTGTATAAATACCAGTATGTTGAAACCAGGAATAAGCTTGATTTGGTGATAATACTGTGATATGTTTTTAAACTCTGTTTTATTAATGAAGAAGACCAGTTCCAGACCATTGATGCACATATAGATTAAGTATATTCACACTCATTCTGTTGTAGAGGGGCCCTGCATAGAAAGGATGTTTTTATAGTCATTTCGTAGTCTAATTTATTGTCATTTCATAGGTTAATTTCTCGTTGATTCGTAGTTAATTTCTCGTCATTTCATAGTTAATTTCTCGTCAATTCATAGTTTAATTTCTCATCATTTCATAGTTTAATTCCATGTCAATTAGTTCCTAAATGTTTTATGACTCTGTTGTTTACATTTACGCACAATTGATTGTATCTTATGCTCTCATGAATTGTTTCATTGCTGTGATTATATCAGCTTCCAATTGAAATCGGTTCTTGCATTTGATTACACAACCATAGGATTTAGATTAGACATATTGTTTTGCGCAATAGATACTCTGTCATTCTTTGCTTGCCTTAGTTAAATTTGAATTCAATTAGCACAATCATTTCAATTTCATAGTAATATATTTTATGCTTTCGTTCCATGGAATGTAGAACATAGTTAGATTAGAGTTATATTTTGATATTTCTTAGATAGATTTAAAACTATGACAGAGTTACATTAGAATTATACATTGATCATTTTAGATAGATTTAAAAAGTAAATCAAATGCTCTGTTTTCATAAAATTAGTATTTTCAATTGATAAATAGAATATAGACTTATTTTTGATAAATAGAACATAATTCAGAGTTTAATAGAATTTAGAATGATGCTTTGTTTAAAGATAGAATAAGTTCAATTAGATGTTTTCCATATATGTTTTGCTGGCATAGAATAGTCTAACATAGCTCAGATTTCAACCATCCAAATATTGATTTATTTTTATGCAAAATAGATTAGTTAAATAACATTTCCGTTTCTTCCTTATTTTAGATTTTATATTTCATTCATTTCATTAAGAGTTTAATTTGTAAATCAATTTCTTTTCTTAGAGTAAAAATAACATTTCCTTTTCTTCCTTCTTAAAGATTAAGTTTTCATCATTAAATTTCTTTCAGATTTAGTTGTTTCTTAACATTTAAGGATTTCATTTAAAAGCTTAGATTTCATTCCTTTGATCAATTTTAGTTCTTAACATTAGGCATAAAATACAAACCGCAAAAAAAATAATATAAAATTACACAACGAAGTAAGAAAGAAGGGCATCTAAGCATATATAGTGCACCAGACTTCATCAAATTACTAACCTTAGTCGATAATTTATGAGAGAAATTTAAGCCATTAAATATACTAAAATTTTTGGTGCCGTTGCCGGGGAAGTGTAATTAGGAAGCCTTATTTCTTACATCTAAAAAAAATGATATGCGTAGAGAAAGGGACTCTAGGGGTAGATTCAGAGCTAGAGGTAGAAGTTTGATTTCAGCAACACCACTCACTCCACCAAGACCACGAAGTGCCACACCACCATATCAGACTCATCTTCCAGTTTTCACAACAAGACATAGACTCCCTAAAGTCTTAAGGTTAGAAATCCAACCAGGAGACTCTCCAAATTCATCTACTAAGGCAGTCTTAGAAGAGGAAGATCCTAGATATCCAACAGAAGGAGTAACCTTTTTCAGCTCTACAGGAGAACATATTCTAGCTCAAGAGTTAGAAATCCCTAGTGAGGAATAATAAGAAACTTTCTTCAATATCCCATTGATAGAAGAACCAGAGGAAGAACAAATAACTCTATAGTTAGAACCCTACATTAGTTTTGAGGAATCTACAATGGCTGGAGAAGGAGAAGGATAAGTTCTGAATGGAGAAGCCATAAGAGTAGGAGGAGGAAGAGGAGGTGGAGAACGAGGTGGAGGATGAGGTAGAGGAAGAGGAGAAAATAGGGAGGACCATAACTCTATTGGATTTGCTATAGTTTATGAGGATACAAATGCCACAATGAAGAATATTTCACCTTCCATCCTTCCCAATTTCCATGGATTAAGGAATGAAGATAATGAAACATTTTTATTTGAATTTGAGGATTTAAGAAGATCCTATGACTACTTCCAAGACTCTAAAAAATTGAAGCTATTTCCTGCAACACTCAAGGGTGAAACTTTAAAATGGTTCATGGGATTGATAACAAAATCTATTAGGACATGGGATGAGATGAAAGTACATTTTTACAAAGGTATCTAGATTATTACAAACCTATTAATCAGAAGGATGAAGTATTTAAAATGATGCAAAGAGAGGATGAAAACTTGGAAGAATTAATTGAGAGATTCAATTACAATATAAAAAGAGCTAAAATGGAAAACTTAGATCAAGATAATTTAAAAGTTCTCTTTTTGAAAGCCATTATAAATTAATGGATAGATATTCTTAACATGGTGGGAAAGGGAGACATATCTCTACAATCATTACCTAAAATTGCTGAACTATGCATTCATATTTCAAGAGGAAAATCAAGAACTGGGAAAAATGCAAGAGATCCTATTCTCTCTAGAGTGAATAAATCTACAACTGGAATAGTAAGTAGGGCAGAAATTGGAAATATGCTTGATGAATTTAAAATAGATGTCTTAGGGAGTCTTATTGAAAAAATAGACACCATGAAATTACAAAATAAGCAGAAAGCTGAAATTGATGCCTTAACTATTTTCTGACCTAAATGTAGAAAGAAACATGCCTTAAGATAATGTCCTCTTGATTTAAAAGCCATAGAGACCTGTTTTATTTGTGCGGAAAACCATGAAACAAAAATATGCCCCTCTATACCAGGTCTTAAGGCTGTTTTCCAAGAAGAAGTAGCTCCACATCCAGTAGAACCTCATTGTTTTGTCTCTAGAAGACCATGGCAAGGGCCACAAACTCAAGGTTTTAACAATCAAATGTATACTCAGCCCCCACCAAACAATTGGAATTCATCAATGCCATGGTAGCAACCTTGGTCCCAGCCTCAACCTTGGACACAAGGAATGAAAAATCCTTATGAAAGATATTCTCAATATCACCAATATCCACAATCCTATTCAAACTATCCTCCGCAAAATTTTCCACAACATAATTAAGAACCTCAATTCCAAAATCATAACCCACAACTTTCATTACCATTTCCACAAAGGCCAAATCAACTACCTGCCCAGCCATTACCAAACCCAAATAACAAAAATGCTTAATCTACTTATAACATAGAAGGACATATTTTTCCAATTTATATGATTACTCCACTAGATATTAAAAATGTCCAACTTAGATTTGGTAGGATATTAGAAAGGAAAAATCCCTCTGTTTTTATTCAAGAAAATAGATGATCTTGATGAAGAAGATTCTCTACAGCAAAATAAAAATTTTGGAGAAGGAAATCCCCTCAATGGAATCAAAATTGTCAAAATTAAAAACAAGAAAATCCAATAAACTCAAATCCTATCATAGAGCAACCTTCAGTATCTGTTTCTATCCCTCCTTTCCCCGAAAGATTACAAATCAATAGAGGGGTAGAAAAACAAATTTTGCTACCTAACTATTATTTTCTACATGAATTGAAAAATGTATGTATCAAAATCCCTTTGCTAAAAGCCATTAAATATATTCCTATCCTAGCTAAAAAAATAAGAGAGTTGAGCATAAAAAAATCAGGAAGAAAAACAAAAGAAATAAAAAGGATTCAGTTAGTAGAAAAATTGCAGACAATATGATTGGAAAAATAGCCATACAAAAATATTTGGATCCAGGAAGTCTAGTGGTAAAAACACACATCAATGTTATTGAGATTCCAAATACATTTATTGACTTAGAAACAACCATAAACATCATAAGCAAACAAACCATGGAACAAATTAGGCTTCCAAACCTTCAGTATACACCAACATTGCTGAAATTAACAGACAGATCAGTAATCAAGCCAAATGGTGTATTAGAAGATATTTTTGTGTCCTTAGACTCTTGGGAATATCCAATTGACTTCATGATCTTAACTCCCAAGAAAAACCTAGGAGGACATCCATTGATATTAGGAAGACCTTGGTTAACTACAGTTGATGCTTTCATTAGTTGTATATCTAGTGATATGTTTATTTTTTATGGTAATTCAACAAAAAAATTCACTCTATATCCTCCAGAAAAAACAATTACAGAAATAGAAAATGAAGAATGGATGGATGATGAAAATGATATACAACCTCTATTTACTATTTCTCATATTAGTGAAGAAATTCAAATTTTAAATTCAATAGAAAATTTTGAAACATCTTCACAATGTAAAGATGATCATAATTTTCAAGAACAATGTAATATTGAATACTTGTCATCTAGATAGATGTATTTATATTCTATGGAATAATTTGGTAACTCTGTAGTTGAAATCTTTCCAGGTAAATATTTAAACATAAACAAAAACTTGGAGAAATTCCAACAAGAAGAGTTAATCGAAACATTGCAAAAAAATTCTTCTGCATATGCATGGGAGTACATTGACATGAAGAGAATTAATCCTAAGACTTGCATACATCATATATATATTGAGGAGAACTCTAGGCCTATCAGACAACCTCAAAGAAGTATGAATCCAAATATTAGGGAAAATGTAAAAGAATAATTGCAAAAATTGCTAAATGTAAACTTCATTTATCCAATCTCAAACATTTAGTGGGTTTCGCCTTTGGTGTTTGTCTCTAAATATAATGGTAAATGGAGGGTATGCATTGATTATCGAGAATTGAATAAGGCTACTCTAAAAGATATTTTCCCATTTCCTTTCATAGATCAAGTATTGGATACATTAGCAGGGAAGAAATATTTCTAATTCTTGGACGATTTAAGCGATTACAATCAAATTCAAGTAGCACCTGAAGACCAAGACAAAACCACATTCACCTATCCATGGGGAACCTATGCTTACCGAGTACTTCCTTTTGGGTTGTGCAATGCACTTGCAACATTCCAAAGAGTAGTACTAGGAATTTTCTCTGTTTTAATACATGATTGTGTGGAAGTGTATATGGATGATTTTACAATTTATTGAAATTATTTTGAAGAGGCTCTTGAAAATTTGGAAAAAGTTCTTAAAAGATGTAAAGAAGAAAATCTTTCACTAAGTCATGAAAAATGCTTTATGGTGTTTACTGAAGGAATTGTTCCAGGACATCACATTTCATGGGATGTAATTAAAGTAGACTCATCCAAAGTTGAAGTCATCTCCAAATTATCAATTCCAAATTGTTAAAAGGATGTTAGAATTTTTCTTGATTTTACAGGGTACTATAGAATATTTATAGAAAACTTCACGAAAGCATCTCCACTCTTCAAATTGCTTACTAAAGATTGTGAATTCAGTTGGAATCTTGATTGCCAATTGGAATTTGAAACTTTAAAAGAAAAAATATCCGAGGCACCCATCTTAAGAGGACTTCAAATTGCTTACTAAAGATTGTGAATTCAGTTGGAATCTTGATTGCCAATTGGAATTTGAAACTTTAAAAGCAAAAATATCCGAGGCACCCATCTTAAGAGGACCAAATTGGAAAATACAATTTCATATTTCAACAAATGATTCAGACACAAATTTGGGAGCTTTATTAGGACAAAACAATTTTACCCCCTATGCAATCTACTACACAAGCAAAAAATTGACTCCTACTGAGTTAAATTATACTGTTACTAAAAAAGAGTTTCTAGCTGTCGTCCATGCTATTAACAAGTTTATACATTACATCACTGGATATGAAACCTTTATTCACACAAATAATTCTGCAATTAGGTATTTAATGTATAAATCAATCACTAATGGCAGAATCACAATATGGTTATTACTCCTGCAAGAATTTAACATCACCATTCTAGACCGATCTGGAAAACAAAACACAGTTGCCGATTTCTTGTCTAGAATTCAAACCAGCAATAATGATACTCCAATAGAGGATAATTTTCTTGATGAATATATTTTTGCAATATCTACTAAATTTCCATGGTTTGCAGACATTGCTAACTACTTAGCTACAAGAAAATTGCCATCATACTTGATTCCTAGAGAAAAGAGAAAAATAATTCAAACAAGTGCATTATACTTATTAACAGGTCTATATCTCATCATCAGAAGATGTGTATGAGAAGATAAAATACTTGAAATTCTGAAGGCATGCCATGATGAACCTTGTGGTGGACACTTTGCTGATAAGAGGTCTGCTTATAAAATCCTTCATTTAGGATATTATTGGCCATCCATATTTAAAGATGCCAAGGAGTATGTCAAAATGTGTGACAATTTTTAGAAAATGGGGAAACCTGTTCCTACATATGAAATGCCCTTAAAACCTCAGGTACTCATCGAACCCTTTGAAAAATGGGCTTTGGATTTTGTTAGACTAATCAATCCACCATCAAAACAAAAGAGGTATATTATGGTTTGCACTGATTATGTCACTAAATGGGTAGAGGCTAAAGCAATTTATTTTGCTAATTTAAATGATTTAGTTTCATTTCTCTTTGAGGATATATTCACTCGTTTTGGTGTCCCAAGGGAAATTGTGATAGATCAGGGATCTCAGTTTACATCCAGGATGGTGCAGAAGATTTTGGAGGAATATAACATAAAACATAGAAATCCTACTCCATATCATCCACAGGGAAATGGACAAGTGGAGTCCACCAATAAAGTGATCGAAGCAAACCTCACAAAGACTGTACATCTACATAGGAAGGATTGGGCAGATAGGCTTCCCGAAGCCTTATGGGCCTACCAGACTACATGGATGAATACAACAGGATATACTTCCTATGACCTTGTTTATGGGAAGCAAGTCTTATTTCCAATAGAATTCCAGATAAAAACCTTCAAAACAATAGTCAGATTGGGACTTGATTTATTAGAATCCCAAGAGCACAAAATGAAGCAATTCAATGATCTAGATGAGATTAGGCAAGATGCAATTCAAAATACCAACTTAGTTCAATAACAAAGGTCTAGATGGCATGATAAGTACACAAAAGAAAGAAAAATTCAAGCAAGAGATTGGGCACTTTTGTTCGATTCAAAGTTTAAAGACTTTCAAGGAAAATTTTAGACTCATTGCTTGGGCCTTATGAGATCGAAAACATATTTAACAATGGGGAAGTTAGGATAAGGATAATTGATGAAGAAAATATACCTCTTCTTGTGAATGGACATCAATGAAAGGTCTATCATAAACCAATTAAAAATAAGGAATTTATAATTTTTTTTCAAGACAATGCTGATATGAAGTTGGTGAAGAAGAACCCTTATTCTTCCCCAACTTAGTCTTCTTTTTACTTTTCATATCTAAAAAAAATATAAATAAATAAATAAATATATATATATATAAAATTCAAAAAAGAAAAATAATTCTATAAGTATGAAAACCAATCAATGGTTGACATCATTATAAAAAAAATACAAGGTAAAAATCAAGCTCATTTCTGACATCTTATATTTTCTCCCCTTCTAAAAATCCCAAATTTTTTGTTCCCCTTATTTTTCAGAAGCAGTAAAAGATTAGCTACAGAATTGCTAGATTTCTGCAGCTCTTAGAATAATTTGCAATTGTCATCACATTCTGCAACTCTCAGAATAATTTGCAGCTGTCATCACATTCTGCAGCTCTACTACACTTTTACAACCTATTGAAGCAGGACATACTGAACAGAAGCAGCTGAAGACTCAAATTTAAAATCATGCTGAAAATACACTTGTGGAATCAAGACAGAAAGAACATCAACAAAGGTTAGTTCCAAGGTATGTTACATTTTTTTTTTAAATAATAAGGTTCAAAAACATTAGTGTATATAATTTAGATGATTATATGTTGCCACCTCAAATTTTCATCATTAAAAATGATTGTACTCAGTTCACATCACAAATCCATAATTCACCACTTCATCCATATCATATCCCATAATGATCACGATCGATTTCATTCATGAATGATTAACGGTCATATCTCATTCTGTAACCCGCTTACTCATATTCCTAAACCCTCGTCTGAATATCTATTTTACCTACACGTCTCTACAATCTCCTTTCGACATCCTTAACTAAGAGCTAAACCCTCAATCCACTTGGTCGAAGAGGAGCAATTTTGAAGGCAAAAACTCCCTACAACAGAGACATGGGTCTAATAGTAAGAACCGAGCCTATGGGAGGAAAATTCATGGAAGGTTATCCACAAATGAAGGAAATTCTATAGAAGGTACAATGGCTCCATTTTATAGAGAAGTTCGATGGGTTTCACAAAGAGGTCACCAAATCCTTTGCAAGGGCCTTCGACAGGGCAGAGGTAGAAATTGGAGCCATAAAGTTTTTAGCGACAAAGTCCTTCATAGCAGAAGCCACAAAACTTCCGAAAACAGGTGAAAGATGGTTCAAGAACAGGGAAATTCATGGAGAATAATGGAATATTTTTATGAAAAATCCATGTATGGACACTACTATTTTTAAGAAGGGAATTCCCAGTACGATAATTAAAAGAAAATGGAGGAACATGCTTCTAATTATTCAAAAATTTGTTACTTGTGATGGTATATTTGGTTTTATGTTTGCCTACCATGCCAGACTGTTAATGAATTTCCTAGAGGACGGGGAAATAAACCTCCCATGCTTCCTATTGAACAAATTAAATAAAATGTCAAGAAAACTGCAAAAAAGAGTCCAATCCATAGACAATATCATGTATCATCGTGGACTGATAAAGATACTCATTGAATTTCATTTAAAGAGTATAGGAGACTCGTGGGAAATTTTCCTAATCAGGAATCATTTTCAAGAAGAAGCACAAGAAAAACCTAAGGATGATAAGTCCAGAAGAAGCAAAAGGAGAAAGGTTGATAATTGCATTGAAGACAACTCATCACCTCAACCATAGCAAGAAGAAGAATAAATTACCATTTCATAATTACTAAAGAATAAGAAATAGAGTGGTTACAAAAAGAGAGGTAATGTAAAGGAAAAGGGAAAAGTTATAAAATCAGAAATCTTAAACCCTCCACAACCAAGGAGAAGTTCTAGACTTTGTAAACCCTTGAAAATTACATCGCCACAGGAAGAATAGTTTGTTTATTTAGATGAAGAGCCCTGAGTACCATCGCCTATTACGGCCTCTCCTATACACAATCCAAGTAGAAGGACCCCAGAAATTGACCCGACACAACAGCAAATTTATGACTACATTGAGTCCTTAGAAAAGAGACATGCAAAGGGAAATCCAAATGTTGAAGAGCAACCTACCAGTCCACAAGAACCTCTAGTGAACACTTTGAAGAAACTGAAGAAAAGGAATGGCTACCTGAATAGAAAAGTCATCAGTTTGAAGTACAAAATCCTCATGAAGAAACCAAGAATGGAAATCACTTCAAAGAAAGGAAATAAGAGGGAATTGGATGTACTGGTAGAGGCATTAGAACAAATGTAGTAAAAGGCGAAGGCTCACAATTTTGGAGATTTCATGAGGATATGCAATGGTCTCTTAGTGGGGGTATGTTGAACCTCCAAATTGTTCCTATTTTGACATCTTTTTCCATCTTCTTCCTTTTTTTTTTTTTTTTTTTTTTTTCAGAAATCCATAAACTCAATAAGTAATAATTGACATATTTTACATCTAAGAAGGAATTTAGATGATATCTATTTTATATTATAATATTTCTTATTATTTAGATGAATTTTTGTAATTAGCTACAGAATTCGTGCAATTCTATAGCTAACCTTTGTTTCTACAACCACCATTATTGTTTAATAGGCTTCGAGAAGAAAATGAAGAAGTGAGTCATATGGGTAGCTTTGAAATGGTCCACATATGGATCATATCCTATTTACCTGTTCAATTTTGAGAAGGCTCATGCCTACACTCGCGGTCAAAGACCAGTCAAGAGAAGTAACGAGATCAGTAGACAAAGATTCTCGATTTTCTCTTACGTAGAAAATCAAGAAAGAGCCATGAATATTTTGCTTTTGAATAGACTTCTAGTCTTAGCTTTATTTTTCTTTCCATAGGAGAAATGGTCTCAGATAGTTAATTTAAAAACATTTATAAATACTGGTCCGTTGAAACCGAGAATAAGATTGATTTTGTGATAATACTGTGATACATTTTTAAACTCTGTTTTATTAATGAAGAAGACCAGTTTCATACCATTGATGCGCAAATAAGTTAAGTAGATTCACACTTGTTCTGTTGCAGAGGGCCCCTGCACGGAAATGAGGATTTTATAGTCATTTTGTAGTTTAATTAATTGTAATTTCATAGCTTAATTTCTCATTAATTTGTATTTAATTTCTCTCCATTTCATAGTTAATTTCTCGTACATTCATAGTTTAATTTCTCATCATTTCATGGTTTAATTATATGTCAATTAGTTCCTAAATGTTTTTTGAATCAATTGTTTACATTTACGCACAATTGATTGTATCTTATGCTCTCATGAATTGTTTCATTGCCCTGACTCTGTCGGCTTCCAATTAAAATCGATTCTTGCATTTGATTACACAAAAACCATAGGATTTAGATTAGACATATTGTTTTGCACAATAGATAATCTATAATTCTTTGCTTGCCTTAGTTAAATTTGAATTCAATTAGCATAATCAATTCAATTGCATAGTAATAGATTTTATGCTTTCGTTCCATGGAATGTAGAACAAAGTTAGATTAGAGTTATATTTTGATCATTCTTAGATAGATTTAAAATTAGGTCAAAGTTAGATTAGAATTATACTTTGATCATTTTAAATAGATTTAAAAAGTAAATCAAATGCTCTTTTTTTCATAAAATTAGTATTTTTAATTGAAAATAGAATATAGATTTATTTTTGACAGATAGAACATAATTCAGAGTTCAATAGAATTTAGAATGATGCTTTGTTTAACGGTAGAATAAGTTCAATTAGATGTTTTCCATAGATGTTTTGTTAGCATAGAATAGTCTAACATAGCTCAGATTTCAAACATCCAAAGATTGATTTATTTTTATGCAAAATAGATTAGTTAAATAACATTTCCTTTTCTTCCCTCTTTTAGATTTTATATTTCATTCATTTCATTAAGAGTAATTTGTAAATCAATTTCTTTTCTTAGAGTAAAAATAACATTTCCTTTTCTTCCTTCTTAAAGATTAAGTTTTCATCATTAAATTTCTTTCAGATTTAATTGTTTCTTAGCATTTAAATATTTGATTTAAAAGCTTAGATTTCATTCCTTAGATCAATTTTAGTTCTTAACATTAGACATAAAATAAAAACCCCAAAAAAAATATATATATATAAAATTACACAACAAAGTAACAAAGAAGGGCATCTAAGCATATATAGTGCACCACACTTCATCAGATTACTAACCTCGGTCGATAATTTATGATAGAAATTTAAGACATTAAATTGAATAAACATCGTTGAACAAGGTCACTGTCCAGAATAGGTATCCAATCCCATAGATTGATGGCCTTCTAGACCAACTCCAGGGGCCCAAATATTTCAACAAGATAGAATTGAAGTTTGGGTATCACCCGGTAACAATCGAACCCTCCAATGTGTGGAAGACTACTTTCAAAGCCAAGGAGGTCCTTTTTGAATGGTTGGTCATGCCTTTATGGTTGATGAATGCTCCTGCAACCTTCATGAGGCTGATGGATGACATCTTGCGACCATTCACCAACTCATTCATGGTGGTGTATTTGGATGACATCCTAATCTTCAGCCAGAGTTGGGAAGAGAACCTCCACCACATTTGACCCCCCCTCCAAACACTGTGGAAACACAAGTTGTGTGCCGATTTGGAGAAATTTACTTTTGACATGACCTAGGTTCAATATCTGGGATACATTATTGATGAGCGGGGGGTGCGTGTGGACCCAACCAAGATCTTGGTCATTTCGGATTGGCCAAACCCAACCATTCTAACAGAGCTCTATAGCTTTTTGGGTCTTTCCAATTTCTACCACAGGTTCGTGTTGGGGCTCTTTCATATCACTCGGACTTTGAGTCAAGTCACCAAGGGAGGAGTGAAAGAAAAATTCTTTTTGTTCATATCTCAACAGAATGCGTTCGCAGAGTTGAAGCATCACCTTTGATCTATACCAGTGCTCACATTACCATACTTGCAATAGCCATTTGATATCGAGACAGATGCCTCTGACTATGCTATTGGGGTAGTACTTACTCAGCAGGGGCATCCAATGGCATATCATAGTGAGACACTTTCAGATATAGTCCGAAAGTATCCCACCTATGACAAAGAAATGTATTCCATTGTGTAGGACTGCCAACAATGGAAGCATTACATTTTGGGGAAGGAAATGGTCATGCGCATAGATCACTGACCCCTATAGTTTATACAGACACGAGGGATGTTGCATAATGATTTCAATAATAAATGGTGTACATATTTGCAACAATTCCATTTGAGCATAAAGTACAAGAAGGGCAACACCAATAACGTTGCATATTTCCTCAGTCGACTGCCGATCATGGCGCTAACCACTATGCTCGACTCTTGTGGGCACGAGAATTCAAGTTGGCTGCATCTGTACCAAAGTGATCAAGAATTTGGCAACACATACCATATGCTCCTGGAGGGTAAGAAAGTTAAAAATTTTCATCTCCAAGATGCACTGTTATGCCACTTTGGACACCTCTGTGTTCCTTCAAGCGAGTGTTCTAAGATGATTTAGGAAGCACACTAAATTCAGGTTGCTCAACATTTTAGGGTCGAGAAAAAAATGGACGTACTGCAAAATTATTTCTATTGGCCAAACCTTCAACATGATCTTGGGAAGTACATCAGATCCTGCACTGCCTGCACCATTTCCAAAATTACCATCAAGAAACAAGGCCTATATACTCTGTTGCCTACCCCTAGTCGACCTTGGGAATCCATATCCATGCATTACATGTCGGGCCTTCCTTTTACCAAGAATGTCAATGACTGTGTTTTTTTTGTCATCGACATATTCTTTATAATGGCCATTATGGTGGTCTGCAAGAAGAATATCACAAAAAAAGCCACTGCTAAACTCTTCTTTGAACGAGTGTGGGTACACTTTGGGATCCCACATTCCATTATCTCAGATTGGGATAACAGTTTCCTCAGTACATTTTGGTTAAGTCTTTGGTCGATGTTGGACATCAAGCTCACTAAATCCACAACTTTCCACCCCCAAACTGATGACCAAACAAAGGTTGTCAACATGATAATCATACACATTATGGGCATGTACAACTCGAAGCATCCACACACATGGGATGAAAGCCTACCCTATGTAAAATACAAATATAATTAGGCTCTTCACAACTCAACTGGCCACAAATCCTTTCAGGTGGGCTTGAGATTCCAGCCACTATGTCCCATTGATGTGGCCATACCATTTGCAGCTACCCAGGCAAATTTGGCTTATGTCCAGTATGAAGCTGACAAGGAAAACAACTTCATTGAGCACATTCAACACATCTGCTAGCCTGTTCAAAACATCCCAGAGAATTCCAATTCCAAGTACAAGCAGTGACATGATCAACATTGGGTGCCACACAAGTTTTAAGTGGGCGACAAAGTTTGGTTTCATTTGCAGAAAGAACACCTAACGAGAGCTCATCGGAAGCTCAGGCCACTCTAATATGGGCCTGACACCATTATCAAGGATGTGGGAGAGAATTATTTTGATCTCAGCATTCCCCCATTCCTTGGCCTACACCCAATTTTCAATGTGGATTGCCTTCGGCCATACTTTCCACCATTACTGGACACATTAGATATTGCAGAACAACTCACACCAACAGAGATAAACCCCGACTGCATGGAACATGCCACAACTAATCAGATCATATACACATAGATAAAGAACACTCACCAACAACATATCTAGTTGTATCAGGTTGTCAAAGCTGGCCAACTATTGCACCAAGGCAAGAGGCTCACTAGGGATCAAGTTCAGCATAAGTTTCCTCATCTCATGGAGGAACTCAACACAATGGAGACCATTTCTTCCTAAGGGGGGGAGGACTGATCCATGTGTATATTGGTGGCCACCCGCCTATTCCACTTGAACCCCTACCATTATATTTTTTCAGTTGCCGTAATTGTAGCACAATTTACTATTTTTGGCAGTTTTTTCAGGTCCTGAACTTTCAGAGAAGTTTTGAGGCCCTAAATGGCATTTTTTTGGGAATCCTATGACCAACATGGGAAACCCATAGCAGTTTTGAGGTCCTTTAATTTTTTTTTTTCACTTAAAAGTTGTATTCCTTGGATAGATATTTCTAACTAGGTATTGTGCGCATCGAACATAGATCGTATGCCAAAGTTATGTCCTTGTGAAGTTGATGTACCAATTTACCCAAACGGGGCCCATAGTTTTGGTTCTTCATCTTCTAGGGTTAGGTTTTTGGATGTTTAGGGTTTTCCATTGTTTCTCAAGAATAAATAGGCTTCGAGCCTCATTGTAACACAGTTCAGAGGCATGTAGCCACTACATCTCTTCTCAGAGATAAGCTATCATCGCCCAAGCTAGTTTATTTTCCATTGTCTATAAGCATTTTTCAGTATTTGATATTAATGAAATAAAGCGTTATTCTTGCTGCATCTCCACGTTCATATGATTAGATTTTTCCTGCACATTCTTATAATTAGATTAGGTTAATTAAGCTTTTATTTAAGGTTGAAAAGTTAAAATATTTTTAAAATCATAATTATTCTTATAAAAATTTGCCATTTCTTATGATAACAATATCATAAATAAATTTTTTCTCACGATTTAATAATTACATTTACTAAAATAAAAGTATGAAAAAAATATATGAATAAAAAAGGAAAAGATGACAACAACGAAAGAACAATTTTCGAAAGTTAATTTTTATGAAAACAATATATGTGTGTGTGTGTGTGTGTGTGTGTGTGTGTGTGAAGTTAATTTTTATTAATTTTTCGAAATTTTATATATGATTTGCAAATAAGTTTTTCACTCTGATCAGATTTGTTGTCCCGGAGAGAAACAAAATCTAGAAACAAAATGCAAAAAGTTAGAACGCTGACATGATATAGATACACTTAAGCGCCAAAATACATGGAGGATACATAATTGACCAACCAGCATTAGATATTACGAGGATGAGCTGGGGCTAGCCCAAATTGATGTGGATCGTGAGGACCAGGTCCTCCGTGAGCTTGAAACTCCAAATGTTCAATTCTGCCTTCAATCTGATCAACCCTCTCCGTAATGCTTCACTGGATTCTACAGACTGAGTGAAATATTTCTAGCATCACCCATTGGTTATGCCATGGATCATTCATGAAGGAAATCACTTCATTTCTGTCACCGTGTTGTTGTCGTTGCAATTCAACTAGGCTCGCTGTGACATTGTGATGCTGTCTAGCTATATTCTCTAGTGAATGTGGTTCGTTCACGAGCTCAAGAGATGGAACATTTTCTCGAGCCAACTCACCATCCAAGATCACTTCCAGATCCCCTCGCCTTCCCCGTGACCTCCATTTCTTCACGTCCAACCCCTTCTCCACGGGGAGCCCCATGTCTAGCATACCCCATTGCTTATACATGAATCCTACAACTACCTTCCACTAAAATTCAACTTTTTATTTTTATTTTTTAAATAAACAAATTATAATAAATAGTTAAAATTTAAAATAAAAATACAATATTACAATTTCATAATAATATCAATGTAATTTGAAAATAGTTAAAGTAAATATAAAATGTTTATAATTATTATAGTAATGTTAAAGTATTATAACATTATTATTAAATTAAAATAATTTAATATTTTTATAATTAAAAGGTATATAGTTAATATTTTTTTTGTAAGTCAAGGTTCTATTCATTCATTAAAAAATGAGTACATCAGTTTCAAAATACAGGTAGTTTCACTCCGATCAAATTTTTTGAATACTACGATCAACATATGACAAAGAAAAAAAAGAAAAACTAGAGACACAATGCACAACTTAGGAGGTCAAAGAACCTTAAAACATATAAAACAAGTAAAACACCTGTAACAAAGATCAATCATCTGAAGTAATTGAAGCAAGATTTTTCGGAGCAGTCCCTAGAGGAGGAGGAGGAGGGTGGAAGGAGCACAATAAATGCTACTCGTAGTGCTCCATCCATGAATCCAACTTCTCCACCTTCTCTGATTGCAAATTCTGACCATGCCATACCAGCACGACCCGTTCCCAGACATGACACTGGAAGTAATGCATATTTTTCAACATAGCAATGAGCACTACATGTTCTTCTTGTTGCACCCTCTCTGAGGTATCCAGGTGGTCCAATATAGACTATATCAAATCCCAATAGTTATCTAGAAAAAAATGAGAATCCACCATGACTCCACGCCCAAGCTGTCTCACTTCCCTCGGCTACTAGTGCCCCTTCGTCACATCCCCCCACCCCTCTTTGGAGCCCATAGGGTGTTCACCCCATGACCAACCAATGAACCACAATGACTAACCAACAAAAGAACACGACCACCACAACCCTCAAAAGCCACCCAACCCACTCTCCCAATGGTGCGACCAAATCATATATATTTTGGAGATTATTATACCGCCATTTACACCTGCAGATGAGATCCATGAACTCTTGGTCTGGCGGAAATTTTCTTGGTCGGACGGAGGGGGAAAGCGTTGCGGATTTGGATGCATCGCAACAAGGCCACTGATACCAGGAATAGACAAAATGAGAAATAAATTTATATGCCACAACCGAATTATGGCGACAGGGAAGGCCCCTAACCACGCTGGAAGAGAATTATCCAGTCCGACCTGGGAAGTATCTACACACCAAGAACCCAGACCAACGGTGAAACTATTAACCATTAATTCGCAAACCCCAACCCCTTGTAGGCATAAGACTGACTAGAAGCCCTGAGAGCAAACACCCCACCACCACGGGAGACCTTTACAGATGTAGAAATCCAAGGGAGAGGCGTTCAGAAGAGGAAACTCGCTACCCTGAAGACATAAAAGAGAGCCAAAATATCGAACACCCAACCACCCACAAAAAAGCTCACATTTCAATGAATTACTATGAGCTGAGTCCTTATCCCTCTCAGAGAAGCTAGAGGCCACACACGAGAAAAGAAAGCAACCAAATCAGTAACCCAAACACTAGGGAGGGGGCACTAATGGTGTAAGCGCCACCAGTCCCAGGTAGGATTCCAAATGAATAGGTTCACACATATATCCGAGCTCAAGCCTCATCCAACAAACCACCACAATAACCAAATCACTTGCCATAATAGAGGTTCACCACCTTCCATATACCCTCAATGATCACCCGCTCCCTCTCCCAACAAGGGTTATGGGAAATTTGTACGCCCAACATTAACATTAATTGTAATAAGATCATCGTGAGAGGACAAGGAGACCAACCCTCTCACCATTGGCCAAGTGTCTGACATAATCGTCCACATGTAAGAGTGATTGCCTTATTTCTCACCCCCATCAGGGAAATATATATAGTTACTATTATAATGATTTTTATCTTCATATTATTTGTTAAAATTTATATAGTTAATATTATTATGATGTTTATATTTATATTATTTAAGTGGTAAAGAGAATTTAAAGGAATCAAGCTTTATTTTATGGGTTTTTTTGTTGGTTAATGAAGGAGAACAAATTCCTACTATCCTTTACATCAATATCTCCATTTAAGTTATTTGGGTGTTTAATAACCTTGAAGCCTCTTGAAAATGTTGCTTATAATAATGATATTTCATGAGGATTTGGATATTCTTGAGGCACAATGCCTACCTGTGATAGAATGCACATTATGGAAAAGAAGTTGTTAAAGCCAACATTCACCCTCTCAAACCCAAGTATTTTCATAGTCTTAGGAGTAAATTATTTTGTACTTGGTATGTCCATTCAATAGAAAACATTAGTCCATGATAATTGGAGGCACGAGGGGACAAGAAATAAATAATAAAGATAATTCTAATACAATTAAGTCCTTAACTAATATAAATAAGCTCCTTATTTATCTAGCTTCCAATGCTCCTTATTTATATAGTTTAAAATATAAATTTGATTTTTCTTCTATAAACAATTTTAGTATTCGTTTTCCAGTGATATGTGTTTATTTCTATTTGAATACAGTGAATAACAACTTTAAGATCATTCTTTCTAGGTAATTAATTTGTTTTGATTATAGTTCATTTCATCTCATTAAATACTAATGGTTTACATCTCAAGAATATTTTGTTGGCTCAAACTTAATTTTCTTATTAAAGATTTTCTTTATCCTTATTATGTTTCTTAGAAATTTTTTGTAGGTGTTAACTTATTTAAGTTTAGTTTATTATAGTTTAGTTTGTTGGTTGGTCATCTTTTGAATAATAAAATACCTTCAGCTTAAACAATATTGCTATTTCTTGTGTAATTTTAGCTTTCACTGTCTTGATCAAAGGCTTTGTGTTCTTCTGTTCAAAATGCAAAATTAATTCGATTTTTAAACTCTTCTTCTACTTAATTCGCATATTTATGAAAAGACGTGGTAAGGCAATAACATGGAAAGGTATTATAATTGATAATTTGTTCACGGAAGATAGGCCGTTGTGAAGGAATGAAAGACAATTTAACTGCAGAAGCGAAGGTAAATACGAATATTATTAATGAGTTATCAACAATTTTGTTGTAGATATTGAAATGGCAATTTTGTAGGTGGCTATATACTATAAACCAACATAATGGCTACGTATATGGTAATAATAATTGTAAATGTTGAAAATGAGAAATTTGAAGTTGAAAATCCTTAAGTGATTAATCCTCTAAACAAGCATAAATGAGCATTGTAACTCAAATAAGATATTTTAAATACATTCCAATTTAAATCTATCTAGCATATATGTAAATAAAGTGATTTTTATTAACATAAATAGAAGTTTATCCCAAGTTCATCTACATATTAAAGGCGCTAATTTCATGCTTGAGAAATTTTATGTTATATATGAATAACAACCGTCTTGGTATACAGAAAAGCGAATGTCATTTTAATGAAATTTTTGGGTGAGATATTTGTTCTTTATGTTAGTTTATTTTCTTAACTCCAAACTTGGTTTAACTATTTCTCTATATGTAAAAATAAAAAATAAAGTAATTTCACAATTTGCAGTTGTAATTTAATATGTAATTACAAATCTAGTTTCTTATTAAACTACTTTACATCTATTTGTTAAGTAAATTATATTGTGAATATGTTTTTTTGCTATTGTTTGGTTACAAAATTATTGTGTCACCTAATTAAAACAACTTCATTATCTTTAAAATTGAATACCAAAGAAGCTGATTTTTGAAATTATTATAAATTATTTGTTTATGTTTTGAGTTTTCATACCTATTCTCTTGGGCCATGGGGTATTGAACATGGAGCCAACTTTGGGTAGATAAACATTAAACATGTCAAATAAACTATGTTCACATGAATACATAGGTACCAATACCATGGGTTGTTTTATAATTTATTATTATTTATTTAATAGCACTGTTTTTGTTGTTATTATTTACAGCCTATAGTTAAAATATTCATTACATTATATCAGTATTTTTATTTAATTTATTTTGTTTTGTAGCAATTTGACATATTCAAAATATTAAACATGATACAACATTTGCATATTATACACAAAATCAATCTAACATATTATTTTTTTTTTTTAATATAATTCGTTGCTAAGCGTTCTTATTTGAAAAACAACTTTGCTAAATGGTCATTAACTTTCGTGCCATATTGATTTAGATATTGAACGGGTTCAAACCATCTCAAGCCTAAGATTAAGTGCCTTATTTAATGATTTATTTTAAATTCTGTTTCTTCTCTCCTTTATAAACTTGTTTCTCGACAGATTATGACTCATTTCTTCTTTCAGTGCGCGGATGTGTACGATTTAAGATACAGAAATATAAGCGAGCGGAAACGGGCTTAGCGAAGAAGGCCTGCAAGTCGGGTCGAATCAACATGATCAGCAGATAGATTTTCTTTTACGTAGTTGGGTAAAGTTTCCGGAAGGTGAATTGATATGCGTCCATGTTTGCCATCTCTATCATTTGAGTTCACCATCTTTGAATACCTTCTTTTGCGCTTTGAAAAGCGAAACTGTGAGCTCTTGTTACTGTGGTTAAAGTAGGGACAACTGCAGGTTCAACAATCGCCAATAACACCTTCCTGCTTGCTTCAAACTTTGGGTTAACGAGCTTCTCCTCTAGCAAATCCTCAACAAGGTTCTTTTGATTTACAAAGGTGGACAAAACGAAATTGAGACATTGCCGCTTCTTCACATCTTGGTCTCTGCACAGTACTTTTTTGTCTTCTGATGTAGCGATTGTGACTCTGTGTGCTTTCAACATCTCCTCGACAAGCTTCAATGCACTTCTAGAACTCTTGAAATTCTCATGGTCTCCTTGTAAACTTGTTTAAGTAGATCCTTGATGCATTAATGAATCTCATTCTTTAATCCTTTCAAAGAGGATAAGATATGGGCGTAGCGGTCTACACATTACTGTTGCGTACCGTAGTGTTTCTATTTTCAACTATGAAGACGTTGGTGATGTTCTTGTGAATGTAAGTCTACCGCTTGTTAAATGTCTTACCATGAATTTATAAGTCATATTCATCTCGGATATAATCAAACAACAAGGATTCTCTCTTCGCTATTCCACTAGAGAATTTAGGCGGGGTCCCGGCAATGATTAAACCGCTGTATTAAAACACATAGTGGTAACGGAAAAGCGACGATTTGAGCGGAAAAACAATGATTTGTCATGCGGGTGCCGTTGAAATGCCCTTAAAGTATGCTATGACACTTCTTGGCGTGGTCAAGGCTCGCGTCGCTCTTCAAGCATTCTTTAAACGTGGTCATCTGATGTTTATTAATTGTACTTTCAATAAAATAACAATTGACGTTTGGAGCGATAAATATTAAACAACATAAACCGCCATGATTAAACTCAACGTGACAAAACATTTGATGATAACTATTGCTTAACGTAATGATATGATTCCATTAATGACGGTCATTGTTTGCTGATTCGCTATTGAAAAGCATGGCTGGCGAATTTCAATAATGATAAAGCGTTTTGGGCCTTCTCTTTCAGCGTCATAAAGATATGTAATGTTAAACAATGTGGTCAAGCGTTTTGAGCAGTAAACTCTTATTTCATCTGTCTCTCTTAGCGTTTACCGAAGTTGTCGCGTTGCGAAAGCGTCTACAAGGCGTCTGATGAACCGACAATTCAATTAAAAAAAAAAATTGAAATTTTAAAAAAAAAAAAAATGAGAAGCGGCTGGCTGAATATATTTATGTAAATAAAGCAGTCCATGAAAGTGAAATAGCAGTGTATAGAATAACAATAAAGCAACGGATGAAATGCCTCGTCCATTATTCCAAAATACAAGTTAAATGCAAACCACCAGCAGAAAAAGCAATAATCATAATCGTATGAAATTAACAGTATGTCCAAAACAAAAAGACCATGGACTGTATCAACAAACTGACCTTGCTGGGCTTGACCGCTGATTTCGGCCAGGTGATAAACATTAATCATTTTAAACGTTGCTGAATATATTATGAAGGTAAAACAATCCAGGAAATTATTCGTTCGCTGATTGAAACCCAAATATCCATCCGGTAGGTCACCAAATGGGTGATGAAAAATACCCCATGTCATCTGGAACGATAAAACCGATGTGGTCTGGCAGGATAATCAACAAATAAAGAAGCAACTCAAATATGCCGGGGGCATCTAAGAAAGTAAAATAGGTGTATACATCAATAAAAAAATAGATAAATCACGGCATCATTATTTAAATACAAATTAAAGTACAAAATCTGTGAAGCGGAAAACGCCTAATCATGGGTGTGATATGTCCAAATATAAAAAGACCATCAATATCAATAAACCAACAACATGAACCAACGCCGCTGGTTTGAAGCGAGAGTGATAAACATTAATCATTTTTCAAAACGTTATTTGAATATATTAAATAAGGTCAGCAAAGTCATTACATTTCGTAAGTTGAACCAAATATCCATCTGATGAGTCACGAAACGTTTGATGAAAAATACCCCATATCGCATCCCAGGACTTGATATAAAGCTTGATAACGGTCCGCAGAAGTTGTAAACAATAAAAACATCAAGCAGGCATCTATAGTGAAATATGGGTATATGAAATAGTAAAACAACAGGATAAATCTGGCGTCCATTATTTCAGTAAATTAAAAGTACAAAAATCTGCAATAAACGCTAATCGTGAAGGTATGATATGTCCGGTATAAAAGACAACCAGACCGTATCAATAAATATGTATGAACCCATTGTCGCTTTAGATTTGGTGAAATGATGATAATCATTTTTCACAAAAACGATGTTTTGAATATATTATGTAATCCGTGATCCTTAAATCATTACGTTTACATCTGGAATTCAAATTGAAGCTCCATCAAAGAAGAAAGTGATCCCAGACCATTGATGAAAAAAATACATACGCATTAGCAACCGATATAAAACTGATGCGCGGTCCACATGGGAATTATTGATGATAAAGAAAGCATCAAATATGCCAAAACATCTATAAAAAGTAAGTGTGGGTATATGGGATAGTAAAGCAGCAGATGAAGTCATGCTAACGTCAAACAACAAAATACAAATCGACAAAATCGCATTGAAGCAACTAATCGTATGGTGTGATATGTCCAAAATATAAAATGACCATCAAGACCATATCAATAAACCAACAACATGAATGACATCGCTAGTTTTAATGGGAATGATAACAATGGTGTTTTGGAAGAAAAAAACGCTATTTTAGTATTATATGAAAGTAAAGCAGTCAAGCACGGTCATTAAATTTTCACATACAGAAAATTTAAATATCCATCGAAAGGTGATCCCCAAAACAATGAAAAATACCCATGTCACATATGGGGACTGATACAAAATAAATGACAAATCATAAATTAATAATAAAGCATTCAAATATGCGAAACATCTGTAGTAAAATAATAGTATGTAAACGATTAAAGCAAGGATAAATCTAAGCGTCCATTATTTCCAATACAGTTAAATGCCCAAAATCCTTGACGGATCAAACGCTAATCATGCCGAAGATTAAGTAAAAAAATTAATCTATTAACGTGACGAATAAAGTACAATCAAAAGCATTTGCCTGGCCATGCCATGATTTGTCATCAAAAATCAAAAAGATGCATTGCCTCACTCACAAAACCAGGTCGCAAACGTTATTCAATTAAAATATTAAAGGTCGACCGTGGCTCTACGCTAAAAAATAGCCAGTGCATTGCGGGCACGCTGGCGAAAAAATTAACAACTATATCGCTGGTTTCCTCACGATTAGATACATCGCCGGAAAGTCTGGAATCGCCATTCCTCCCTTCTGCCAGCTCCCCTCTGGCCGTCTTGTTGGCGGCTTTCAAAACTATTGTGAAAATGGTCATTCTTCGTTGAAATATCTCAGGCAATGTTCATTGAAAATTAGCGGTTGAAGAAGCAATCAAAAATTCATGATCGCGTTGTGAAGAAAGGTAACGAACTATAGCGGTGAAAACCAGGCAAGAGAATCATATGGCCGCGGGTGCTACAAGCAAGCCGCTCACTCCTAATGATGAATGTCGCTTCTAAGTAATAATGCTATCTGGCAAGTCATCTATGACCCCGAAGTCTTCGGAGAAACCGCGGGATGACCTGGTACTCCCCTGGGCAATGCGTCTACTGCCTTTTACGAGCATGGGCGTCTGACGCGATGGGCGCAGGCGAAAACAAAATTTGATTATGGAAAATGATGAAGGCAGGAAGCGAGAAAACAAATATCCCCGTGGTCTGGCGGAAGATAAGCACAGCACTTTCGCCGTCGCGATTACTGACGTAATCAATGACGACATAAAAAACAGCTAACGCCATTTTAAACAATAACGATATTCTGATCAAAGAGGCATGGTCGTAATTAATCTACGGTCATTAATAATGAAATGACGGATTAAATTAGGTGCTATGGGAATCACTAGGAAAATTAAGTCCGATCTTAAAACGGTCTTCAAAAATTAATTGATACGGTTGTTGAAAACTTAATTGAACGATTAAATGTCGATTGATATGAAATACATGTGTCATCATCACCTTAAGCGCCGCCGAATGCACATGATGAGAAAACGGGGCAATTTATTGAGGACACGTGGCAAAAATTGATTGGAAAGTGATCTTGTTGGCGTAACGCGGTGAAATCCGAACGTAAAATATGGTGGTTTAAATGGGGTCGCGTCACAAAATATTGATATTAGCGAGCTGTTTGGAATATAATTTAGTTTGGTGCTGGTTTATTCGCCGTTTAATCCGTGAGCTCAACAAAACGTTTGGCTGATCATCTTATAAAATTTGTATTGGTTTAATGATAATACGCCGTCCTGCTTAATAAAAGACAAAATTATTACTTTGAACGTGAAGTTGAACATGAGTTTAACAAACAAAAGGACCAACGAACAGTTATGCTGACATCAATCCCTACAAACAAAAGCGGAATCACAAGCGTATTGTATGTCATACAACATTGCAGGTGGTGATATTTCTAGCGAAGGTTGTAGAATCATGCGTATTAGCGGTAATATAAAACAACCTTACGTTATGCGCCCTTCGCCATTAAAGCCCGATCTTCAAATGGCCCAAGGTACACTGAAGTATGATTTGAAAAACCGTAGTGGTGGTATACATTAAACTTACGAAAATTATAACTAACGGTACAAGAAGATAACTTGATCTAATCATTAAGTTAGTTATTAAATATAAATTAAAGACGATATGGCGGTATTAGTTAAACGATTAGCAGATAAAATGCTTATAAATGAACTGATTGTTATGGTACAGGTGGTAAAATGAAACCCAAAAGTTATTCGAGTTATTATTCTGGTAGCGGCGATGTAATAAAGTATTGAAAATTAAACATTGAGGTGGAAATAATATGATGAAATATAATTAAATTATTATTGAAATGGTATTTATTTATCAAGTTCTACGAATTTGATAAAATATTCGAAAGAAGAAGTCAATTAAGACTACGGTGGAAAAAACGAAGGTACGAAGAAAATATTGAAATGATTAGATATAAATATAGAATCAATTTAATTTTATTCGTCCTTAAGTAATCTATTAGCATTGCTTGTATTAGGATGCTATTCTAAAGATAAAGATTGTTACTATAAAAAATACTTGCGTAAACATTATTAATACATCAGGATATCTTTCTATGCTTCATAAAACATTTGTTCTTCTAAATCATGTCTTGGAAGCGGTTGTTGTCAAAATTATTCACTAGTTTTATACAAGTACCACATTTTAGCACATCAATACATGAAAAGATAATGGTTTAAAACAACCTAAAACTGGTTTTGAAGTTATACTTCTTGCGATGAATTTTGAAATCAAGTGTGATGTTGTATGGGATAAAGTATCATTTTAAATACTAGATATTTCACAAAAAACTTCTCAACATATGTTACTACCGATAAAGTTAAACAATATTGCATCAACTATTATAATAAAAATGCTGTTTGTAAAGCTAAACAAATACAAATATTGTAGGTCTGCTAACAAAACACACAATCAAATGTATTCATTTAATCTGTATGCGAAAATGAAAAGGTGCAGCAAAAGCGCAAACAACTAATTCAATTAGATACACCAAACCACTTGTTAAAGAAAACGAAGCTATCTCAAAAAGCAGCGTTTATCATGACAAAATTACAGGTTAAAGACAAAGACGCTTTATTATCTTGTCAACTTTAATTACAGATAAAGGTTTGCTATTGCTAACTTAACCTAAAAAAGGTTTCATTCAAATTATTACAAATTAAGATCTATTATTATAGGTTTGTTTCCTATTAGCTCATAAATTTTGACAAAACCAAAATTTTTATTTTGATAGCAATTTTTATCAAAACTATATCTTTAGACTCGTATTATTTAAAACCCCAAAAATAAACACCATAAAATACTACAAAAATGATAGATGATGCAATCCAATTTAATAAATAAAGTTACCTTTATCATAACAAACCTTCATCTTTAATGAATTTTAACGTTTTCTGTTGAAGAACAGATATTGTTGTTTTACAAATTGCTTTTCATCATTAATTAGGCATTAAAATGAAAACTTACACACTGGTGACATATATTCATAAAGTTGTATTTAAACATGACAATAACGGTTACCAACGGAAAATTAATGAGAAATTACCGTGATTTGTAAATTAAAGGAAGAACCGTGAAACATTAATATTGATTTTATGAAATTAAAGATAAAAAGCTTTAAGCAATTAAAAAATTTTATAAGGCATTGGATTAGAATTAACAGTTAAAATGGTATCATTTGAAACAATTGGTTGAAAATTAATCTATTGAACTTTTAATCGGAAGGTTCTTTGGTGCAAGTAGTTTAATATTATTATATATATATATATATATATATATCTATACGAAAAATGAAAAATCAAATTATAAATTCTTTCGTTGTTTTAAAGAAGGTTTATTATTATGTTTTATATATTGGTATAAAAATAAAAAAGGTAACTTGGTAATTTTTATAAACTGTTACGTAAATTTTCTTCATGGAAATTATATAAAAAACTTACGGCCCAAATTATAACTTTTAATGTGCAATTAAAAGGAAAAACACTGAGTGTTTAGAATGATGTTTGTTTAGGCGAATGATGCATTGGTTTATACCATTCGTTTATATGGAGTCATAATTTAATCACCTCAAACGAAGTAGTGTAATAAGTTTTGGTTATTAGAAAAGATAATTTCTGATATTAGGCTCTGTCTCTGTCAAAAATTTTATTTTCTATTATTTAGAGAAGAAAATTTATAGGTGGTTCTTATGAATCATACATTGAACATATCATCAATCAAACCATAATTATTAACAATATTCAAGCGAGCAGATGATTCGCAAACTATAGAAACGCTAAACTCTCAAAGAAAATGAAACCAAATATTTTACTAGAATTATTTTAGTTGTTCAAATGATAAAACGTTCATGCTCAAACAACAGTACGAAGAATACAACGAGGAGAAAAATATCATAAAAACCCCAAATGCAGAACTAAACTCATCACCAACGAAGTTGTTCATGATGTAACCTATGAAATCGTGAGCCAAATCAAATAACAATGGTAACTATATGTAACAATAAAGTGGTTCATCATAGGGTGGTAATAGGAGAAATCTTAATGAACCTTAGCGGAAACACACGCAGGTTACTTACAATCAAATAGATGACACATACAAAACCTATGAAATAATAATATTGAACAAACCAATAATGATTATGGTATGGGAACATTTAAAATCGCATTATTCAGTGCGGTCAGCGCTAAGAAAAATATCATGGACATTACTGGTGACAAGTTATCATGATCTTTGAAGAGAAGTTTATTTTAACAACGAAGTCAATCAAAATCATGTTATGATAAATGCAAGTATTCTGGTATTTTTTGCTCTAAAGATGGTACCATAGTATTGTTAAGAACATATGTTGAAAATATCAAAACATGCTAGGTAAGCTCCTCTACAAACACAAGAACAATTTGTGGGTCGCGTGAGCTTGAAACAAACTCCATGATCTGAAAAATGGCAACTGATAGCGATGGGCGCACAACGCTACGGATCAAGGAGGTTATGGGTTAAATCACTCAGCCGATTGCTTTGTGCTAAGCGAGGACCCCGGCCACGCAGAAGGTGGAAACTCTTGTGGCCTCCCCTCATCATCTGGATTTCGTACCTGATCCTGCTGGCACGCTGCGGCTGGTAACAGCGTGGCTCGTAAAGAACTGGGTGTGTCTGGCAAAGAAGGCTGGGTTGGCGCTGGCACGGTAATGTGGCCGACCGGTGCCTGGTGGCATTAGTGCGCACGCTGGCGTTGTCTGCTAATGGTATCCTTTACATTATAAATTGCTACATTATGTTTTCGGCTCCTAATTATCATCAATATCATGGTATGCTCTTGTTTGGTACCTTTCAACACCTTTGATGACTAGTTGCGTATTCACGTTATACGAAGCTCGTCGTTAGCGAGCGCCGCCTACAAAGAAATAATATTAAATTTTAATTATGGGTTTTAAATATCATTGAACTAGTTGATATTAATAAAAAAATTGCCAATGATTATTTTAGTGCCGATTATATGTAGCCTAGTTGCATTGTCACGATGTGGTCTCGTCCAGGTGACGAGCGCCATGTCAAAAATAGATAATATTAAATTTTAATTACTAGGTTTTTAAATATCATTGAATAGTTTAGCGTATTATTAATAAAAAATTTATGACAGGATTATTTGTAACGTTAAATTTCTTCTTGTATCTTCTCTGTTGGTAAGATGTCGCGAGAAGAATTCATCATTTAAACAAAAAAGCATTATGAGACAACCATCAAGGTATAATTAGAAAAAATTATAAGTAGAAATTAATTACATCAAATATCATAAGTAAGCGAAAGCATTATGTTTGGTCCCCACCTACAATCGGCAATTGCACCCATGAGAGGATCATCTACATAAAGCTCTAAAAGTGGGTTATTTACCTCATACATTGGTATTGTCCCAGTTTAAAAAGTTGTTGAGCATTAAATTTATGGGCCGAAAACAAAAATATTGAAAGGTTAATGTTTTGTATACGGAGCATTGTAGATCTTAGGACACCCCAAGCGCCTACGTGACGTTCGCTAAACAATATTAAGCGAAGCGATACTTTGTCTTCTGTAGTTATTATTATTGGTGTCACCTACATTATATGTGATTGTATGTTTTAATCATATACGGTAGGATTAAAAAACGTTTAGGCAATACAATTAATTGCTAAAGATATTTAGCTATACCAATGCAATTAAGCTAATTTAATGCTTATGCAACTAAAACATGATGGCCTTTTCGTCTATTTTGGTTGCCTTTGAGGTGTTAAAACCTAACATCAATTAATCGAGATGACGTAACTTCACTTTATTTTGAACATAAAAATTAAAGCTATTAAATTAAAGTTGTAATTTACCTGCGGGTCAAATTTAGCATTTTCCTTCTGCTGCCCTTTTCTCTTTTCGTCTGGATGAAGTGCTCTCCACTCACTCTACTGAAAGCTATGAGAGACATATTATCTAGGGTTAGAACAATTTACGTCCTATAAGTATCTGTTTTAAAGTATTTAAGTGCTGAACCATAACTTCATCCAAATGTAAAACCCCAAAAGGCTTCTAGATAATCTAAGTTATTTTTTGATTAGGTCTTTAATTCTGACGCGTAAATAATTGAATAAAAATTATAGCATGGCTCTCCAAAATCACCATGAACTCGACATTTACAAATAAAACCAAAAGAAAGAATATTATCATTAGTTAAAAATAAAAATCATGATAAATATCTTTGAAATAAAAATGTGAAATAATTAAAAAAATATTAAAATTTACGAAATTATACCATGCTTGTAGGGACACCCTCTTCGTTCACCAACAACCGAATACTGTGGGCCAACACGTATGCGCTCAAAAGCTTTAATAATATGGTTGGCCATATAAATATCATCATTGTATGCGTTGACGATTGGTACAGGTGTCTTGTAGGCGGTGTATTCGCTAGCACTAAAGATGAAGATATGCGAAGAGGTTTGTTGATCTCTTGCCTTGCTGTCCCTACCACAACAAGGTTTATGGAAGTTCAAAACGCTACATATGAAACTTTTTATTGGTTATTGATATAAAGTAAAAATCGAAGCTATAAAAAATTCATCTCATGCTGAACAATATCCTTGCTGACTTTTATTACCAATAATCACTCTGTTCATTGTACTCCTTAAGATGTTGTATCTCTCTATATTGAGGTGTTTGGTACATCTATCAAACATTAATTAAAACCTTGTCTCATGCCCTTTTGCCAACAACAACAACGAGATAAAGGATGAAAAACTCTTCCTCAAAGAGGAATCTATTAAATACCATGGCTAGGTGCCGCATATTTGAACAAAATTAATATTATTTCAATTATGTAAACATAAATACCTAAAGATGAAACAGTAAGCGCTTTACATATTCTTGGCCTCTTTAAGCAGTCATCACGTCATAAGAGTTGTTCTGTAACGCTAAATCAAATTAACATACATGTAGAAATAAAATTATAAATGCAACAACCAATATCTATTAGAAAACACAAAATGAAAACAAATAATTTCTAATAAGACGCTTGACCAATTAGAGTTTCAAATATGCCTTGCATTGAATTAGATCTTGAAACATGTCATTGCATTAAAACCAAACATTCAGTCAAATGATATATTTAAATGGGCTTCTCCTATTATGAGCTTTGTACTATAATACATTCATTTACATATATAAAGGAAAGAAGCATGTTTCAATAGGTATAAAGGCATCTTAGGAAAAGTATCTTCACTTTTTTATTATATTGTTCTTACCACTCTAGTAACTTTCACTAATCACTGTTTTATATTTTAAGTTCTACGATAGTTAAAATGTCGGGTATTTTAGCTTTAAGTTGTAGTTTTATAAGTAGCATGTATGGTTCAATGATTACACTTTTCTCTTCATGCATATTTAGAAATCAAATGCTGGTTTAATTATACATTTAACTAAATTTGTTGAATTAACTCCATAAAATATCATATTTCTATTCAATCAAAATTTATCTCGATTAGGGTAGGTAGAAGGTTTTCCTTTGTATTAATAAGGCACTTCTAGCTTGCATTTTTATTGTATCTTTCAAATTTGGTATACGTTTCAATTGAGCATGATTTTAAATTTGAAATCGAATGAAACAAAGACAAATTTTTGTGATGAATGACATATGTAACTCGCCCAGCGAAAAAGGCACTAATCTCGCCTTCAATATCTATAGTTCAGCTATCATCGAAAGATGGTCACGATTTTGAGCAAATATTTAAACCAAAAAGTCCCCATATAATTTGATATTCAATGAAAATTTCTTAAATTATTGATGGGGTAAGATATGAACGGCGCATACATGTATAGTGATTTAAGATCATGATATATGTTTGCATTATTTTATGTGATATTCTGAGTCTGGAGGTAGGAGTGAGAGGGGGCCGGGGAGGGCGCGAGGGCGGCCTGTGCAAAAGCTCCCTACCAGTGCCGGGGGAACGTGGGGGACGTCGGGGTCATAAAATTATAAAATTTAATATTTAAAATGTAACTGTATTTGCACAAGGAATGTATATACGGTCATCATACCTTGCATCTTGAAAGATAAATCATAAATGATAAAATTGCAAATCGATGGTAATGAATCATATAATTACGACAAATTTAAAAGTTAAGTTCAAAACATCATAAATGGGCATAAGTTTGTAACTATATAATCATTAATGTAACTACTAACAATGTACAGTGATAAGTTTAGATATCATATGACATATTATATCAAGATTCAAAATAAATTTAAAGCTGAAATTTGTCATTAGCTATAAAACAACGCAAATAAGTTATGTTTGAAACATAAAACATAAAACATAACATGTGAATATCAAACCAGTATCATCATCTTTGATAAATGACGTAAATGTCAATTAATACTAGTCTATTGCATCAACATACGCACGAATATGTCGAATCATATGTCACATAAAATGGTCCAGCAGATTCTCAAATGCAATGACATCAACATGCACCAACACAACCATAAACTAAAGGCGGTGAAGGGTGACGAAAGTAGTAGAAACATCCCTAAAGTCATTCTGATGATAATGAAAGTCTGAAGCTAAACGAAGGCGAGACCGATAACAACTGGTTTATAGAGTGGTGGAGCAAAAGAAGCTAAATAAGTGAAATTGCTATAAAAAGAATACGTAGAAGCGACTAATGGTTCATTGGTAATGTCTAAACGAGAGAATAAATGTGTATGCAAACATGCAGTGAAAATCCATCTGATTTAATTATTACTTATTGATGGATTCAAATTTAAATTTAAAATAGGAACACACCAGTTTATTAAGAAACCATAGTTAATTCTCATATTGGTTCGTTATATTTTAAGTTTGTTTTTGTACCAATCTTTAAATGATAATAACTCATAAACTAAGTTACCAATAATATATTAATCATGTTCGAAATAAGTTGTGATTTTATATTATTATTATCTAACAAACAGTAACAACACCTAATACTGTGATTGCAACATGTTTGTAGATAATTTAAAAAATGTTTTAAATATTAATAACATAATAACGCTATCATTAGTATATTACTTTTCTTTATTGTAATGGACTCGTACCAACTTCATGCTATGTCGTAAGTTCATTAGTTGCGTTCTTATCATAGTGTGGTTATTAAGAAAAAGTTGTTGATATATAACTAAATGGCATGAATAATGCATTTCTAAAATCTCAAGTGTCGAAAAAATTACAATATGTTCTATAAGAAACTTTGGGATACTGAAATAATATATGTCATTGATGAATTTTAAAGAGTATGACAAGATCAGGAGGAAAAATCAATGGAAAAGTGATCCACACCAATGAGAACCTAAATTTAGCATCGGATGAGTTAGAGTCTAGAAATTGAAACCTATAATTTTAATTATTGATGAAGGACAAAATATATTTCATGTAAATAATGTTAATTAAAAATTAAACTACATAATATGAAAGAGCATGTATAGAATTTTACGTAAAAACAAACAACTATAGAAAAGCCTTCTTTTAGCAGGAAATAATTTACCTTTCATGCTGAAAACAATCTAAATGCAAAAAATATGAACTATCACACATTCTTGGATAATGTAGAAAGTGGAAAGAATACCTACACAATGATACATTGCATTTGAACACTAATGAGTTTTTATGTTGAAATACGATGCTTGTTTTCATTAATGTAGGGTTTTTAAAGCGAGAAAATAATGGCTGTTAAATTAATAAGCGTTTCTTGGGAAAAATTTAAATCTTGTATTAGGTAGAGTAATAAGTGTGAATCTTGATTCTTGACACCTAGAAAGAATGTCTGACCTAACACAATCCAATAGAACAACAAAAACCCAAAATAAGTCAACCTACTAGGAAGGAAGGGCTTTGATGAAACTTCTGTTTACCAAGAAGCTGAAGAAGAAAGCTGACATTTGAGAAGCGAATCACGAGGCAAATCTTGTGCCCAGAGCTTTGAGCGTCTGAAGGCAGTGCTATTAAGAAAATTTGAAAAGGCAGATCTAAGTGAATAACAATACCATGAGCTAGGGTGAATCACGAGCCGAATGCTATAAAACTCGAGCGAATCTTTGTTAACGAAGGTGATGATCTTTGAGCGAATGTTTTGTTAACAAGGCTAAGGCGAATGCGTGTGATATCATCGTTAATGTAGCCTGCATGCCATTTGAACACTAATAGATTTTGTAGTTGAAATGCAATACTTGACTTTCATTTAAATATGAGGTTTTAAAACGAGAAAATAATGGTTTCGCATAGGTGCGTAACGTTTTAACGGAAAAATTTAAATCTTGTGTTGGGTGATGAAAGATAATAGAAATCGTGAATCTTGACTCTAAAACTACGAGAGACTCATTCTTTGATCAGTAAGTTGACAAAAAAACTACACGTACGATCAACCCTCCCCCATAGGAGGAAGGGCACAACGATGAACACCATTTTTGAAATTTTGAGCGAATGCGTGCTGAAGAGCGAGAGCAATGACGACGAGCGAATGCGGGGAAAATGCTGTCTGCCAAGAGTAGAGAAACAAATGCGTGTATGATATGGCGTTAATGTAATAAACAAATCACGAAACAAGCAAAATCATTTTTATATGGCCTTTGTATAAATTTCCGAATTTTATATGCGCATATAAGTTTGGTACTTTATGGCGAAAATGGCGCTCGTTATCTGACATGACGAATGGTGTCGCTATTCGTGGTGCCTCAAACATGGCAATGGCGACACTGAACATTGTGTCGCGATTCGACGTTTAAGTCGTCCCAATAGTGGCCTTTAGGCGTAGTGCCGCGGTTAAATGCGTTTAAAGTATGGTGTTGGAAAACGCTTTTCATGAATATACGGTATGTGATTTAGGTGAGATGGAAAAAATTTGGGAAAAAGTTAAGCATTTTTGGTCAAAAAGCATTAAAACAAAGTGTAAAATTTATTAAATATGGTAGTGTCGTAAATTCTCCCACTCTTTTAAAACTTAAAACTTCCTTCGATCCTCTTATTCTGACACCATAAGTTCTTGGAAACCACTTGTCAGCTATAGTAATGACGGTTCTTTACGTTTAAATCCACTAACAACATTTTCATGGAGCTTAGATAGAAGAAATCTTTGTGTTGATAACACATTGAGATTATGTTTTCTTTGAAATATCTTGCATGATAATTTTAAGTTTTTGTTTTGTATCTGCAATAACCTGAAATCACGAAGTAAGTCACCATTGTCAAATCCGGTACATCGATCTTTTTCGCGAAGAGTTGTAGGTGTATCACATATGTATCAACGGTCTGCAATTTCTTAATAGCGAATTGACATGTCTGTTAACGAAGTTCTTGTGTTCTTCTTGTTCTTCTCCAATAAAAATTCCCACAATCATCATGGTTTAATCTTAACATATCATGGTTCCAATGGTACATCATTATTGTTGATCGACCTTTATGCTTGTTAATCATATGATAAGCGCGTACCAAAAATTTGAAATAGCGATGATCGCGGTCTTCTTCTCTTCAAATGACGTTAATTCAAATAATCTTTATCCTTTTGTTAAGCGATAGCGCTATTGCTCTATGATCTTCTTCGATTTCCTTGAAATTGAACCAAGCTTATTATTTATTAGGTGATAAAACATCAATTCATCACCTTTTGATTAAATTCTTGATACAGTAGTAAGCAGTGAAAGCATTCAACGTTTGTGATCTTGAAACATACTTCACCACAATGAAGCGGAGACATTATTTCAGAACCGTGATTCTAATTAAAGGTAGCATTAAATTCTACATGAAGAAATGTCATTTTAGCATTTAGTTATTTAATTTGTTGTGGTGATGCAGATGCAGAAGATAATTCATTAGGTAATTACGTTGATCATATTTTCATTACTATTACCAAAAACATATTCAACAATGGACGAAAGTAAAATCATGCTTCTATTAAATTAAACAAAAATACTATGCTAAATAAAATACACTTTATTGTTCTTTAGCGGGTTTGTAACTAGGTTATTAACAGAAGAAAATTTCTCAACTAATTTATTGAAAAATAAGAATATTGTTAAACGCTTGAAGCTACACATGGTAAAGTAGTCAATTATCGCCGTGTAATGGTGCACAACGCTGAAATATTTATTCTTTTGTTCTAAGATTTCTTTATACTATGACGTTGTTCAACCCTTCTTAAATGAAAAGACGTCAAAGCGGCAACAAGAGGAATATTGCTTTCTGTACATATGATATTTAAATTGAACATCTCTAAATATATCTTTGCCAGGCTCTCTTTAACGAGCCGATTTCAAAGTGACAGCTTTTTGAAGTCACCATGCAATTTATCATTAATTAAACCATCATTGCTAAATGTATAATACTAAGTTTATACCTTTTCTATACTGTATATTTGTTTGTCATTTGTTGAATTTGAAAATTAGATTTTGAAATATTTAAAATTTAACAAAGCAAAGTTAAATATTTTATTTATTTTCATGCTTAGATTTAAAATATTTTGAAATCTAATTAATATTGGGAATGACATTGACCAATATTGGGGCAAACATTTCATATAAGCGATTATTTATTGAGCATAAAGGTATTCGTCTTTGTTGGTTTTATATTAAGTTTGTTTCTAATCTAACCATAAGCGTTATACCAATATTTATTATCTATATCACATACAAATTTAACATTATTGGTCTATTTATTAAATCTATGATGAAATATTGAAATGAAACAGCTATGTAACATTCATACATTGTTGATGGCAAGTCTAAATGAATATGAATGAAAGGCGAAAACCTAAGTTCTGCAACTTGCGCGAACACATTCTAATCATTGTACGTCAAGATAAATCGCTTAACGCACGGCTCTTGCTAATTCTCGCAAAATAATGATAATAATGATTCATGTTCGTGATTTCTTATCACTGTGTATGTCAAAATCTATCATGCGCAATGTAGCTCTTGTCTTTAATTCTCCATGAAAGATCAAAGGGTGATATTAGATTCTATTGTTGCAGAATTCGGTTCTTCGTTTTACATATATGTATGTACATTCTTATTAACAAATTAATCAATTTAGTTCATTTTATCATCTGTAGGCATTAAACCATTGTTAACAAATTTAATTAACTTTGTTGTAACATGTTAAGTTATAAAATACACTTCGATAATGTTCATATTCATTTTCATAACAATATAGTTGAAAAGGTGTCATTTGATTCATGTTTGTATATATTATCGTGAAATTTAGCTCTTATTTTATGCTTCTTTCTGCTTTAATTCTATAGCTTTTTTTGTAAGTTTTTAGATATTTGATATTATTGAAGTAACTTTATTATCTATATATTATACGAATATTATTTTCAGTTAATAATTGTTTTGTATACATATGTTAAAATATACCATCACTACCATTCTTTTGTAATCTGATTGTTACTTGAACAAGTAACACTAAGCATATTCTCGTTAAATTATTTGGAAAAATATGAATGGATCATCTATAAAACATAGACATGGAATTGTTTACTTGCCCTTTTGATATTATTGTGATGATTAAAATAAAAAAATTATTGAATTTGCTTGAAATGTGCATTCTGACATCCTTTATCAATTTCAATATTAATCTGTATTTGAGCTGTATATATGTAGGTATATCGATACTTAAAAAGTTTATTATGAGTTGTTATTGCTAAAGGTAACATAAGGTCTTGATTTGTCTCATCTAAGATATTGCAAATTTCTTTAAACTAATAAATTTTAGTTTATTTTAATTTCTTAATGATATTTCTGTCATATGCGTCATGAATTGTTATTCTTTATGTTTAGTGGTTGAGAATACATTAACGATACTGAATAAAACAATATTAGTTGAACATACCATTTAGGTAAGGTGAATAAATATGTTGGTAGATACCATTGGTATAATTACAGGTGTGCATTTAGTTTAATATTGTATTGAGAAGATTTTATTTAGCAGGTTTCAGGTATGGGAATGTTGAGAACATGATTGTAGGTGTGGAATGACTAGAAAGTTTTATCAAATTTGAACGATATGATTTGATTAATTAATATTAAACATAAAAAAATATTAAACAACATGTGAACAATACATAAACTTACAAAAGACTACAATGGGTGGTGTATTTGATATATATTATATTTCAATTTAAACTGAAATATATACTTATTCATATTATTGTTGTTCATTTGCCTGTTGTAATAAATGGAAAAGCTAAACATAATAAGGATATTCTACCTCTAGAAATGCTGGATTCAATATTTATTTATATAAAATTTTGAATTCGTTCACAGATTGGCATAAATGTAGTTTAACGTGAAATTTACTATTAATTGAAACCAGTCATATAGTATATACTATAAATGTACATGTCGCATATGTTAAATATTGAAATTACCGTTACATGTAACAACAAATGTCGTCCCAAATATAAAACTGACAATATCATATCATAAAACTATTATTTTTAATTTTGGACTCATATACCTAATTCTTGTTGAAATTAAAACCAGGAGGATTTGGTCATCTTGATGAACATATGTGAAATTAACATATAATGATTTGAACAGACATTTCTCGAAAATTCACATTTGAAAGATGATAAATGGTGGCATTATTGATTACTACGCTCAAATGTTGAACGTGAAAATGGTGTGGATACTACAACTTTATAAAATGTCCTCAATGGTATATCACCATTTGTTCTACAGTTCACTGATTCAATCTTGTTGGCCTCCATTTGTTCTCACGGACTCAAAATAACATCACTCTTTAACTAGGTCTGATGAAAAGCTGCTGAAAAATTATTTATCTAAAGCAATATTCATTTTCAAATTTGGACAAGCAAACGAAATAACGACCGGTATTGGTGTTAAACACCTAGAAAATATTGTTGAAATCATTCTTAACATTTCTGAATTAACAAGACTTTCAAAACGAAGGAGAACATATAATGAAATTTGTTAAATGTAGTTCACATGATGAAATGTTTTCCAAGCGGTTATCGGAAGGTCATCCGCAAGCTAACGATTTCGAAAACATGCTTCAAGGATGACTCGACTCGCCGGATCCTTTGAACGTCGGGAAGAGATCGGTGAACTGAAAAGTCTGAAAACTAAGTGGTGGACAATAAAGTTTCTCTTACTAATATTATTGTTCATGCTCATGAAAAAGCTTTGATCAAGGCGAGTTTTCTTTTAAACCAAGATGATATTCTACTATATGGTCCTTATGACAAATAAAGAATCCTCAAATCCCCCCACTCACTGTGTTGTTGAGACTTGAGAAAATGCTCTATGTGGTCATAAATCTATTTTATCCTCTTCATGGTCCTTCTGTTGATGCTTTAAACTTATGATGGTGGCTACAGATTAGATCTTAATGTCTTCTTCAGCTCTTTTATTATATACATTGTTGTTGAGAGGATGTGTTACAGATATTTATAAACATGTCAAAACCTTGAACAGTTAATTATTTTGGTGATAGTATTATTATTGAAATAAAGTTTGATAATTTGTTCAGTATTTTAAGAGGAAAGTAAACGGAAGGGTTTTCATAATAATTACATTCAAAAATGATTATAGATATTTATAAAAAGTCTTTGTTCTCATGTATTTTACAACGCGAGTTCATGCAATTTAAGAACATAGGCAATATAAAATTATAAATTTAATTTTGAAGCTTCATTTCATATGCAAAGCTATGTCCAACCAAATTTGACCATGAAAAAATCGATGAAACATATTGTGGTCACTAAAAAGGATACGTAAATGGAATACGAATCGGTGTCTGACCTTAACAAACAAACAATAATAACATGTGTCAAAAAACATAACATTATAAAACCAAGAAGGATATAGTCTTATTGATCTGGTACCCAAATGTTTAGAAATTCTTTTAATAGTTTGTTGAACAATTGAGCTAAATGTTGATGGATGAGACTAAAGGGCATATGGAATCTGTCTCATGTATGGTAACATCTATAGAAAAGACAACATTCTTGGTCAAATATTAGAAAAGAAACAAGGAGATGTAAGATTCTTGTTATAACAATGCAGCTTTCCTTGAATGTGTAATAAACCAAACACCAAGATAGGTGATCCTCTACCTCAAGCACTATAAATAGCACAGGTATAGATCCTCTTAAAATGGAATGATATTTAAAACATATATTTTCTCTATACTATATATATATTACGCCATTTATTTTAAATAGTACATGATTATAAATATATATATGTATATGTATATATATATATATATATATATATATATATATATATATATATATATATATATAAAACTTCTTCTTGTGGATCTAATGGCCTAAAACATTTAATTGTCTAACTTGTTCCCAGTCAATACATCTGAAGACACGATGGCCATTCGAGAAGTTGTTTTCAAATGAAGCTCAATACAGTAGGTGGTTTATAGTTTATTGATAAAGAAAAAGCTAACATTATAAAAATATGTAAAAAACTATTTAGCAGATCTAAACGCTAAAACCATTTCGTCGTCTTGTTCCAGTCAATAGCTCGCATGGACTTTACATTGACATTAAAGAAATTGTTTTCAAATAAAACGTCTTGACGTAATAAAGAAGAACTGGTCATTCTAACTCATACATTAAATTAAACATCTCTTTCTTTTAGAATTATCATTTATTTCATTCAATTTATTTCTTTTGATGTTTTAGCTTCTTGTCTCCTTTTTGTGTAATTTTAACCTTGCATGACATTTTATTAGTTAATTTGTTTATAGTTCCCCTAATGGATTAAGTACAAGGCCTTGTAAAAATAGTCACACTTGCTAATATTTGTAATCTTACATTTTACTTCTCAATCATGTCTTAAATAAAAAAGCTTTTGACGGATATCCCATGCTATTGAAATAAGTTAAAATAATGTTGAAATAGGGTATTCCCTAATTAAAGGAGTCCCAGAAGACCTTGAAAATAAAAATGATTTAGCCAACTGGAAAATACGATTCATTTAAAGTAAAGGAACACGCCATGTGGAAATTTTTACTTAAACATCTAAGGTTGAATATATTTTTGAGCACCTCCTTATTATTTAGACATGGCCAATCCTTCCCTAGAAGCAAACATCATCCCCACCTGGTTGTAAAGACATATTATTTCCTGCATCTACCATTTCTATAACATATAACTTTTAATTTTGTAAAAGTATTGGGAAAAGACATTCAAACATGTGTGCTGAAATGCTCATATGAGATATTAGATTTCATCTAAATCACAAGCAAAAAATACATGTTTCTAATGACTAGTTTGCCACTTTGGAAACTAGACTGATAACATAATAACATTTTCTTTTTCCAAATGAACATATTTTAAAAAATAATACAATATATGACAACCACAAGTTTGTTATTGTATGAGTTATTACTATCTATCTATAACACCACATTAAATTGTTTAACAATTACACCACTAATGAGAAGTAAATCAAAGGAGAATTATCAACATGTTGACACAAATGTTGAATCCATTTTTTTTCCTCTAAATGATCGTCTTCTTCTTTAATATCTGAAAACCCAATATTAGGCACCTTCTTAGAAAGTAGAGTGACTTTGTGATCCAACTTCTTTTAAAGTTGGAGGGCATTGATGCACATCAAGATATCTTGATGTGCCTCACTCCTTTCCACCAATACCTCACCCATGATTGTTTTAATATACTAATATAAATATGCAAAATCAAAGCATCTATTGTGTCTTCCCCTGTTGATTTCTATCTCAAGAAGCCACTATAATTTCTTCATCTTGTAAGAATCACTTTTAGACTCTTAGTTGCTCCTTCACTCTATTCATTTTAGTTTTGGCAACCAGAGGCATATTCTCTCAATAGGTGGTAATATAATTTTTTTCATTTATCTAGGCATGAGTTCAGTGATATCCCTTGTCCCCAGTCCTAGGCCTACCATATCGCCTAGTACCATGATGAGGCATATCCAAAAAATTGCATATTTCTAGTGCCCTGATAAGTGGTGGCGAGGTAACATGAAGCAAGAGAAGACAATGAGTTGGGAAAGGTAGAGTGCTCATGGGGTTTACAAAGGGTAAAATAGAATATAGTGGAAAAGGTGGCAGAATAATCTTCATTTCTAGAGTTGTGGAAGGTATTTTAGCCTTGTGTCTTAAATAGATAGACCTTGTTTTTCCTCTTTAGGAGCTTCCATGCAAGATGCAAGACATGCATTTGAGTTGCATGTGCCATGCAGAGTTTTCATGTGTGATTACGCGTGACATGCAGAGTGTGCAAGTGGGTTGCTTCCTAGATGCAGAGTTGCAAGCATGCATATGAGTTACATGTGATATGCACGTAATGCAAGCTAAATTTGTGATTGGTACTTGAGTTAAAGTAAAGAAATCTAAAGATAAGAAATTAAACTAAATAGAGGTAATTTATCTTCACTTAACTTGACGAGTTAGATTTGGTTGTCAATATTAGCTTAGGAAAGTTACAAATTGAGCCTAAGGGATGAAGCAAAGACACAATTGATGAGGACAAGTTGGAGATTCAATGAGAGTGAGCATCTAGTTAGATAAAGTGAGTTGTGGGGTTGAGCTAGATATAGTGAGACCAAGAGAAAATTAATTAGCTAAGAGGTCGAGTTTTCTCTTGTACACTGAAGTAAATCAATTGGGCTACATGTGTGGGCCAAGAGGGCTAATTGTGGGATGTACAAGAGGGCCAAGTGAAGATTTTGAGGCTAGAATTATTGTTGTAGCAAATTTGTGTAAATGTTGTAAGAAATCTTGCTTCTGAAGTTGAATAAAAGAGCTCAATGTTTGTAGGTTTTCCCCACACTAGGACTTCTTGGATATACCTGTGTTATTTTGTTGATGTGATTGGTTTCATGTCAATTTTATTTCGCTATTTATTGCTATTAATTAACCCAGAGTATTAGATTTTACAAATTATATAGATAAATTTTGTTTTGATATTATTATGTGAAAATTTGTTGGATAGTTAATCTGTAATTGGGTTATGAAAATTTAATGGAGAGGATCTCCACCAACGCAATTCTGACCAATCTAGAAAAAGAATGATACAAAAGCTTGAAAAAGAGCCTCAGATATGGAAAGAACCCACAATAAATGAGGAAATTATCTACACCAACTGAACAAAGGGATTAGAAGTGATATATAAAAAAATAGGAAGCATAAATAATTCTAGATAAGAGCTTACCATATGATGAGAAGGACATAAACTAGAGCTTGATGAGTTTAAGTTTCCCGATTTACTAAAAAAATTTACATGATGGTTCTTCATAATGGATGAGATATGGATGAGAGAGGGGTAGTGGAGCACATTGAATCATCATACATATTAGAAAGAAATATTTACAAGACTAAACATAGTCTAGTACTGATCCAGTGGATCAATAAAGTGCTCAAAATTCAAAGTGTTTAAAGTGCTCAAAATTCAAAGTGTTTAAAAGTGCTCAAAATTGGTGCCAAAACATAGGTCTTGTTGCCGTGAATCTAACACAACTTGCATCACTCAAAACTGATATCGCATGCTCTCGATATCACATTCTGATCGTTTTCCTATACAACTAAAAAATTTGCAGTTGGGTTGCAGGTACGGTGACTGTTCAGTCCATACGCTGATTGGGCAGTTGAATGTGTTTGCAAGGACCAAAGGCATCTCGCCAAGTGTCCACTTTGCATTAGTTAAAATTTCACTTCATTTTGATTGGTTGTTGATTATATTTACATGCTCCAATGAATGGAGACCACGTGGGCCAATGGATGGCCACCATGTGGCCTCCCAATGGTGTGGAAAAATTTGGTTAATGGACGAACATGCCTCTGAGAGGTTTGAGTAAAAGACCTGCAGAGTGGAAGCATGATGCCTTACTGCCGTGCCATGGGTGGTTCTTAATATCTATGGGTTAAATGTCGTATATAAATTTTATGCTATGGGCAGTTAGGGAAGACGTTGGGATTAAGCCCTGGTCCCCGGTCACCCCATACCCACGAGACTGTAGGTCAGGCACTGGGGGTTGGGGCCTAACCCCGGCCCCAAGCCATGGTATGATACCAACTACAGTTCATGTAACAGTTTAGAACCTCGACGATAAACCATAACACAACCACAGTAAACATTTTGGGCTTGAGTTAAGTGTTGGTGCGTAGTTGGAACCCAATCTAATGTTAATGGGAGTTCAACCATGGTCTTGGCGCAGGTTTGAAAAACCCTGAAAATCACAGCTCACCACCAACCTAACCACAGTCAGAGCCAGGTTAATAGTTGGCACATAAATTCAAACGACCCGACTCCAATGATGAGAAATCCATCACATAGCCAAATATCATCCGCTCACGAGGGTCACTGTGAAATTAAAGTAGGCGAAAAAATGCACCCAATCCGGCATGTATCTCGCTGGTGCGGGGAAAATTTGTCGCTCGAAGGTGCCATAAATGGCAGATTCATAGGATGGTTAGCAGGAGAGTGCAGTTTGTAGATTAGTTAGTAGCAAAACTTCACCAAAGCACGACTTTTTCATATTTTGGTCAATTTGAGCCCAACAAGAGCCCAACTAGGGGTTTGTGACTATTATGGAGCCATTGGAGACATTATTTTTTCATTATGAGCATTGAAAATCCATGTAAACACATATTTGATCACTTAATGAAAGAGGCCCAATATTGGAGGCTGAACCAGGAGATGTAGCCCAGGAGGGGTGAACTCCTTCATCATTTTACTGCCTTGTGTTACTATTTATGGTATTATTTTCTCTATTTTTATGCTACAAACTGAGTTTACAACACTTGATTTATGTTTTTTTTCAAATTTCCTAATTTCCTAAAAGACATAAAAATTAACTTGCAAATTTCATCAAACCTTCAAGTTTTCAAATATAGATCAGTTTGGTATCAAAGCTTTGGTTCTTTGTTTATATTGAAGGTTTAATTATGTTGCAAGTGTTTTCTGATGCTTACAAGGTTGAAGCTCACAAGAGTATATGGAAAGATCTAGGGAACAAGTCGTCAAGCTAGTCCATGGAGAGCACATCTACCTTAAGTTTCACCACAAGTTTCACCTCAAGTGTCACCCAAAGCCTCACTAGTCATGGCACATGAAGGAGAACTTGCCAATATTTTTGAGCATGAGAAGAGTTTCAGAAAATAATTCTTTGAAATGACTTAGATGGTGAGATTTCTTTATTAGGACTCAATGTTGTATGGTGAGAGCTCAAATCCTCCAAAGGGAAATGGATGAAATGGAGATAAAACTCCAAAAGGTAATGGAGGAAATGGTGATGAACCACCTCTACCTCCACCTTTCTCTTCACCTTCATCTTCACCATCATCTTCCTCTACATCAATCCCTTCACAAACACCTCCACATTCTCCAAAGGGACATGGTAAAACTCCATTGTTAAAACTTGACATAAATTTTGAATTTCCTATGTATAATGGAGAGGTAAATTCTGAGAAATTAGATAATTCAATTTTTCAACTTGAAGTATATTGTAGGATATAAAGGATCAAAGATGATGAGACAAAGAATCAACTTGCTTCTTTAAGGTTGGAAAGTGCAACACTCATTTTGAGGGAAGACAAAACTCAAGAGGATGTCAAGAAAAGAGGTAAGATCATGGAATGATTTTGTGGTTGCATTAAGAAGATATTTATATCTGTTAGCATACATGAAAAAATCTATAATGGATTGGAAAAATTTAGCCAAAAAAGGGTCAAAGTGTGCAAAGTTATACCCAAGAGTTTAGAAGAAGATCATTGATTTTGGGTGTAGATTTATCCTCCCAAGACACTTTACTCGAATACATTGGAGGTTTACATAGTTATTTGAGACACACAATTCTCATGTTTAACCCTACACATCTAGATGGATTTTGTGTACATGAAACACATTTATAAGAAAGAGGAAATAATGTTCCATAAGAGGGAAAAAAAAATCCATTCAAGAGTGGAGACAAAGGAAAGGGGGAATTCAAAGGAAAAGGGAAAAATAACGCTTCCATCAAGAAAGACTGAGAAGAACTCACATGCAAACACTGTTCAAAAGAAGGCCATGATGAAGACCATTGTTGGAAACTTCATCCTGAGATGAGACCCAAAAATTTTAACAACAAAGGAAAAAGAAAAGACCGCTGCAACTACACAACATGATTTAGGATCTGATTCGGGAGATGAAACAAATATCACAACCATGGGATTGAAAGGTAAGGACTATATTGCAAGTGCTATTTCTTCTAGTAACCTCAATGAAACTCAAAATGAAAAATAAATAATAGAGCTTTTCCATATTAGACTTATCTCAAAACATAACAAAATAGACACTTTATTTGATAGGGGATCACAAGAAAACCTCATTTCAGAAACCATTTTCAAGAAATTGAATTTGGAAACCATTCCTCATCCTAAACCTTATCCTTTAGGTTTGGTATGTGACAATGCAAAATTGCAAGTGACTAAAAAATGCAAATTGAAATTCGCCATCACTGCAAAATTCATTGATGAGGTAGAATTTGTTGTAGTTCCATTAGAAATATGTGGTATTATTTTGGGAAGCCCATACCTTTATGATAGGAAAACCATCTCACTATGAGAAAAAGTATCACTTGTTTAAAGATGGTATTGAGTACATTGTTAGAGCACATCACAATAAACTAAATCTAAGCCCATATCTTTATGATAGAAAAACCATCTTTCATCACCATGAGAACAAGTATCATTGGTTTAAATATGGCATTGAGTACATTGTTAGAGCACATCGCAAGTAACTAAATCTATCTCTTATGAATGATGTAAAAATGAAGATGATTGTTAATTCTAGAAATATTTTTTTACTTTTGATGATCAAACCCAAAATTTATGCTGAGAATGAAGCCTTCCAAGGTTGTGATGCAAGGTTTAAATCTAATATGATTGAGGTTTTTAAAACCTATGATGAGATGTTTCAAGAGCCTAAATGATTTCCTCCTAAAAGAGGAATCCAACATGATATCCAATTACAGAAAGACTATCCTCTTCCAAAATTTGGCATGTACAGGATGCCAATCATGGAAAATGCAGAAATCAAGAAACAAATCCAAGAATTGTTTGATAAAGGGGTCATCAGACCAAGGATATCACCATGCGGGTCACCTATTGTTTTAGTGCTACAGAAGGATGGTACATGGCGCATGTGTCTAGAATTCAGATCATTGAAAAAAATTACAGTAATGAACCATTACCCTCTTCCTAGAATCGATGATTTACTTGATCAATTGAAAGATGCTGTTTATTTCACTACGTTTGACTTGACGAGTGGCTATCATCAGATTAGGATTGTTGAAGGAGACATTTTGAATACAACCTTATAGAAAAATAAAGGTTTGTTTGAGTGGTTTGTTATGCCCTTTGGAATTTGTAATGCTCCTGCTACATTCATGCAAGTTATGAATGATCTTTTAAGGCCTTTTCTTGATGAGTTTGTGATAATCTAATTATATGAGATATTGATTTTCAGCAAGTCTCATGAAGAAAATGTCATGCATGTCAAGAGTGTATTAGATGTATTAAATAAGGAAAAGTTGTTTTTAAATATGTCTAAATGTGAGGTGAAGATAAATCCCTCAAAGGTCGAAGTTATTTTGAATTTGCCAAAACCCAATACTGTGACAGAGGTTAGAAGTTTCTTGGGAGAAACCTAGTATTGGAGAAAGTTCATTTCTAACTTTTCTTCCTTTTCAGCTCCATTACATGCATTGACAAGTGTTAAACATGTTTTTTAGTGGGGAGGAAAAAAAAAAGCCTTTGATGCATTGAAAGAAATAATCATTTCAACATCCCTACTTGCACTTCTAGACCCTATACAATCATTTGAGATACAAACTGATGCAAGTGACTATGCCATGGGTGCAATCTTGATGCAACATGGTAAGCCCATATGTTTTCATTTTGAAACTTTTAATGGTGCAATGATTAACTATCCTACATATGACAAATAATTTTATGCATTGGTGCAAGTGTAAAAAAATGGAAACATTACTTGATGGGTAAGGAAAATATCAATCACACTCATCATAAACCATTACAATACTTGAAATAAAAAACAAAGCTACAACAAGCTCAAATGCATGGGTTTCTTACAACAATTCCACTTGGTGGTAAGGTATAAGAAAGGTATCTATAACAAGGTTGGTGATATGCTTTCTAGGAAAATTATTAGTGCATCCATTATTCTTAAGCATAATTCTATCATGCATGAGATATATGTTGAGAAATATGATTTAGATGATGACTTTAAGGATGTATATTAAACTTTGTGTCAAGGTAACCAAGTAGAGGAATTATATTATCATGTGCATGATAAATTGTTATATCATCTTGGCAACCTATGTATTCCACAGGGAGAAAGAGTCAACATCATAAGGGAAGCACATACTTCTCTTATTGCTGGTCATTTCGATGCAGGAGAGACAATGGCACAATTACAGAGGTATTGTTACTGGCCTCGTAAGTCCATGGGAAAGTGTTTCTATGGATTTTGTAGGAGGTCTACCTATGTCTAGGAAAGGTCATGCTTATCTTTATGTAGTTGTGAATCATTTCAACAAGATGTTTTTTTTGATGCCCTGTAAGAACTAGGTTACATCTGAACATACTTCACACTTGTTCTTTCAAAATGTATGGGTACATTTCGGGTTTCCCACATATATTTTTTTTGATCGAGATTCTCGCTTTGTCAGGAACTTTTAGTCAAGCTTGTGGGGACTCATGGATACAAAATTGAAAAAGAGCACAACATTCCATCCAGAAACATATGGCCAAACAAAAGTGGTGAACAGAGCGATGACACATCTTCTTTGTGGTTATTGCAGCAAGCATCCTAAGTTGTGGGATGAAAATTTGCACTATATTCAGTATGCTTACCACCAGCCCAAACATTCATCGACTCAAACATCGCCATTTGAGGCATGTTTGGGATACTTACCAAAACCTCGTTTAGATTTTATCTTTGGGAAATATTTTTCTATTGATGGACATAGTGACATAGATAAGGCAAAAATATTCAATGAACACATGCAATTGGTGCAACAAACGGTTCAGGAATAGTTGGAAAAGAGTCAAGCCAAGTACAAGACAAGACATGATAAGCATAATGTGTATCATAGTTTCCAAGTGGGAGATGATGTTTGGCTTCAAATTAGCAAGGAAATACTCTAATGAGAAGGTAAAATATTGAAACCAATTAGATATGGTCCATTCAAGATTTTAGAAAAGATTGGTAGTAATGGCTTCATGTTAGATTTTTCTTCATATATGAAAATATATGCAGTTGCTAATGTTGATAATTTGAGATTGTATGAGCCTCCTTTAATTGAATATCAAGGAGAGAATGTTCAGATTCCTTAAATTGAATATTTCTCTCCTAAATCTCTTGAATAATTGCAGCAAGACACCATCCTTGACAGGAAAACAAGGACTTCCAAACGAGGGAACATGGAGTAACTTCGCGTGGGGCTCAAAGGGATAAATCCAAGAAAATCCAAATGGATTGAGATTGGAAGGGTGAGGGAACTATACCCTAATCTGTTTGTTGACTAAAAATGATATTTTGGAGGTCCAAAAGCTTCAAGTGGGGAGGAATGATTCAATGAATCAATAAAGTACTCAAAATTAAAAGTATTCAAAAGTGCTTGAAACTGGTGCCAAAACGTAGATCTCATCACCCTGAATACAATGCAACTCAAATCGCTCAAAACCGATATCTTATGCTCCCGATATTGCATTCTGATAATTTTCCTAAATAATTAAAACATTTACAATTGGGTTGTAGGTATGTTGACTGTGCAGTTTGTATGTAGATTGGGCAGTTGACTGTGTTTGCAAGGACTAATGGCATCACGCCAAGTGTCACTCCACATTCATTGAATTTTCGATGCAATTTGATTGGTTATTGATTATATGTATGTGCTCCAATGAATGAAGGCCACGTCGACCAATGGAAGGCTACTATTTCGCCTCCCAATGATGTGGAAAAATTTGGTTAGTGGTTAAACAGGCCTCCAGGATGTTCAAAAAAAAGACCTGCAGAGTGGCAGCATGATGCCTTACCGCCGTGCCATGGGTGGTTCTTAATATCAATGGGTCAAATGTTGTATATAAAGTTTATTTTATGGGCGGTTGGGGGACGGGGCTGAGGTTAAGCCCTCATCCCTAGTCACCCCATTCCCATGAGACTGCAGGTCGAGCGCCGGGGGATGGGGCCTAACCCCGGCCCCAATCCATGGTTACGATACCAAATGCAGTTTGGGTCACATTTTAGAACCCCGACGGTTAACCATAACACAACCATAGTAAACAGTTCAGACTTGAGTTTAGTGTTGGCATGCAGTTGGAACCCAACCCACTGTGAATGCGGGTTCAACCATGGCCTTGGCATGGGTTTGAAAAACCCAAAAAACCATAGTTCACCACCAGCCTAACCACAGTTGGAGCCCGGTTAACAGTTGTTGCGAAAATTCAAACGACCCAGATCCAACGATGAGAAATCCAACACGCGGACAAATCTTATCCGGTCATGGGGGTCACTGTGAAATTAAAGTAGGCAACAAAATGCACCCAATCCGTGAAAATCTCATCGGCGCGGGGAGAATTTGTCGCTCAATGATGCCGAAAAATGGAAGATTCGTAGGATGGTTAGCATGAGAGCACAGTTTGTAGAACAATTATCAACAAAAATTCACCATAGCAGAACTTCTTTATTTTTTGGTCAATTTGAGCCCAACAAGAGCCCAACTAGGGGTTTTTGACTATTATGGAGCCATTAGAGACATTATTTTTGCATTCCAAGCACTACAAATCCATGTAAACACATATTTGAGCACTTAATAAAGAGGCCCAACATTGGAAGCCAGACCAAGATATGTAGCCCATGAGGGGTGAACTCCTTCATCATTTTGCTGCCTTATGTTACTGTTTATGGCATTATTGTATCTATTTTTATGCTGCAAATTAAGTTTAAAAAACTTAATTTATGTGTTTTTGCAACTTGCCTAATTTCCTAAAAGACATAAGAATTAACTTGCAAATTTCATCAAACCTTCAAGTTTTCAAATACAGATCAAGTACAAATTGCCACAATATGAGATCATGTTGCATTCTTTTACTGCTTCCTTTTGTTGCCATCTATCTTAGCCATTCCATGAGAGTTCAATAAGAGTTAAGGGAGGATGACGAGGGTTCTTGATGAAATTAAAATCTAACAAGTTGTTACCCCATTTGATGTTAGTTTATTAATATTTAAAATATAACACATATATGCTTGTTAAATTATGTGGATGAGTGATGTATTATTGGGGATTTTCAATTTTATTATATTGAATTTACTTAAATGATAAACTTCTAAAATAAATTATATTAAATAAATTTTTCTAAATAAAAAGGAAAAAGGGATGGGAATTGATTTTGACTTGGAAGTCAATATTCATTAATATATGATGGTATATTTCATTACTTAAATACTAATCTTGAATTTTTACTATATTAAACATAAGTTTTTAAGCCGAAAGAAAGGGGTTTCAAGTTTCCTCGAGGGGGTGATTTCATGACATCGGATTAGGCATCGACAAGAGATATGTCACCTCATTTCGGTAAGCATTTTCCGGCTGGGGTAATAATTCACGCACAGGGAGATTGTGTGGTGATGGAGGTGGCAGTCCTAAGAGAGAGAGCTAGGATCTACACTTGGATTTAGATGGGATATGCGTGGGATATCCTGGGTTCACACTATGGGAGCCACCAACCTGGGTCTCATCGTATTGACTGCAGGCTGCAAGGGGTGCAAAAAATTGTTTTGGTCATTGGTTTTTTTAACCAGACTCATTTCGCTTGTTCATGCATTTATTGTCCCTCCCATGGAAGATTGGTTATCAAAAGGAACTTCCATGAAAATAGTATAATGTGCATTAATGACCTCACTCTAGGTCAGTTATTTGGGATGGTTGAAATTTTCTATTGAAAATACACTTGGCTACTGATATGGGATTTCCAGAGGGCATGTTCTAATTATGGTCTCTCATACCTCACGCTCATTAATATTTATGTAAACTCCATCATTAGCTCGAGGTGGAAGAAATATTTTGATTATGAGGTCGATGTTCCTCAGTTGTAGAGATCTAGATTTTGGTGGTGGACACCTCAAGGGGCCATAATATACATTAATCTGGGTACATTGTTAACTTCTCAGTCTCACTTTGTAGGGAAAAATTCGACTTTCTTACAGTGCTAGGTAATCCTGATTCCCATAGACATTTATTGTTGGATATCAAGTTTGTCACAGGGATATATTTTGTTTCATATATGGCATCCATGTTTTTTGTGTTATTTTTCCACAACTTTGGGTTGAGTCCCTCATTTGAACTGATCATTGTACTTCCCTCGATGACTTCACAAAATTTTGACTTGTCGAGCATTTCTTTCAATTTCTTAGTGTTGGTATGTGGTGTTTGGTACTAAGGTAATTTCTTAGTGTGGTTCTGAAACAGTTGCCGCCTCCTGTCAAGTTTTTTTCCCTCAATTTTATCAAACCATGTCATACTCTGCTACTCACGAATTATGGGTCTCTAATTGGAAGTCAAATTGTTCGGAGGTTTTGTCCGGAAGGGGGTATAAAGTCTTACTCTACCTCAATAATTCTACACTATTTAGAGTCTCTCACAAGTGGCTATGCGAGCTTTTTCAAGGGTCGTTATCCTTCCTACCATTACCCTTAAAATATTTGTTTTGTCTCTATTATGATCTTGGCTCAAGGAGTAGGCTCCCCCTTTTTCGAGGGGCCTCGGCTCTTGCTGAATCATAAGAACTGGTATATCTGACTTGCAGGATATTGGATATATCCTGGTGTTATAAGGCGACTATAAGGATTGATCCTGGGTCTCCCTTAGATTACTCTAAAGAATTACCGATTCACCATGTGTTAAAAAAAAAAAATATTTATCTGGTCGTCAATCGTATTTTTCTCCTTCAGTTGTTTCGAATGTTTGTTTTGTGGCTTGTTGGAACGTCTTTAGTGGAAATTACACCTCGGCAAAGGCTTCCCAACTATAGGGGAGGTGCTATGGGGGAATCTTCTTTCAAACATCGTTGACTATTTAGTTGGGAATCAATGGAAAAATTATTTGATGCGGCTCCCCTAAAGGTGTTGTAGCATCATTTATCACCTCTATATAATTGATGACTTATGCATTGGCCTTGGGCAACCCTTCCATTAATATTTGGTCACATTTCTCAATTTTTTTTTTTTTTTTAAATCCATACGTGACTCTGCCTAGTTTTTTTTGCATGTACACGCGGGTCCATCCATATCTGACTCGCGTATGTTATTAAAAATATTAAAAAATATAAAATTTCCCTATTATTAAGGCAAGGTTTAAAGTTTTTCCTGTAACTTAATTACCCCAGCCCGTGGCCTAACGGTTCCCCAACTAAAAAAACTAATTTGAGGAAGTATAAATACACCTCAAGGGAATGGCCTAAGGGAGGAGAGAAATAATATTATTGATATTATAGCCTATTATAGCCCCGATCAAGTTTGATATTTCCCCTGTGCCTCCTGCACTTCCCAGTTTTTCAGGAAACCCTTGTTTCCTTGTGATGATCACCCTCATTCTATGTGACATCCTTTGTGCACCATTCATGGAAGAAGCTTTGTGAGGCTAGGGCTGGACGAATCCAAAGGAAAATTTTGCTCAAAGGTTGTGGCAGATCTCAGGTGATTTCTCCACTATTATTTTTTGTACATGTTATCAATAAAAGAAGTACCATCCCATTCCTGATGTTCATGTGTTATATGTCTCTTATACATGCTTAATAATCTTGAATAATTTATTTCATGTTATATTTATGAGATCATGTATGATAATTTGCTAGCAACTAGGACATATATGCTGTACAACTAGGTTTTTGTGCTTGTTCTTGACTGTTTTGCAGGTTCTGGAGCACAAGGAGTTGCAGGGGGTTTGAACCCTACAAACGAAGGATAAACGGGTAAAATATGCAATCCTCATTTTCTAGTTTAAAGCATAGAAGTTGGTAATTTGAGTCCTTCTTGTGATGACATGCCCCTGATCTGTTAAGATATTTCAACCCAGGACCTTAGGGTAACTTTGCCCGTAACAAATTTTTAGTCAATTTAATGTCTTAAATTGCTTACATAAATTATCAACTGAGTTTTGTAAACTGATGAAGTGTGGTGCACTGTATGTGCTTAGTTAACCTTCTTCTTACTTCGTTGTTTGTATTTTATGTTGTTTTTGGGGGTTTCGTCTTATGTTTTTTTTTGGGGTTTTTTTATGAGTTGCAATGATGAAATATGAATGTAGTTTTGTGTTACTACTTATTACATAAAAGAAATGGAAAATATAGGATGTCAGAAATCTCTGATTTTCACCCTGTATTTTATGTATAAGTATGCCAATCATTGATTGGTTTTCATACTTATACACTTTATTATTTTATATATATATTATTTTATAGGAAAAATAAAAGCTAAGTTAGTGAAGAATAAGAATTCTTCTTCACTAACTTCATATCAGTATTATCTTGGAAAATCTTGATAAAATCTTCTCTTGAAATTGGTTTATGATACACTTTCAGCCAATGACCATTCACAAGAAGAGGTAACTTTTCTTCATCTATTGTCCTTATCTTCACTGCTCCATTATCAAAGAATTTTTCAATATCATAAGGCCCAAGCCAATGAGTCTGAAACTTTCCTTGAAAATCTTTGAATTTTGAATCGAAAAAAAGTGCCCAATCCCTTGCTTGAAACTTCTTCTCCTTGATATACTTATCATGCCATTTAGCCCTTTGTTGCTAGACTATACTGGTTCTTTGAACTGCATCTTGCCTGATTTCATCAAGCTCATTGAGTTGCTCCAATCTATGTTTCTGTGCTTCTGATAAATCAAGTCCCAATTGGACTTCCATCTTGAAGGTTTGGATCTGAAACTCTATAGGGAACAGGACTTGCTTCCCATAAACAAGTTCATAGGGAGTATGTCCTATTGTATTCCTCCATGTAGTTTTGTAGGCCCATAAGGCCTCAGGAAGCTTTTCTGCCCAATCTCATCTGTGTAGATGCACAGTCTTAGTGAGAATTCCTTCAATCACTTTATCGGTGGACTCTACTTGACCATTTGCTTGTGGATCATAAGGAGTAGATTTTCTGTGCTTGATATTGTAATATTCCACGAGCTTTTTCACCAACTTAGCTATAAAATTGGCTCCCTGATCTGTCACAATTTATCTTGGAACACCAAAACGAGTGAAGATATCCTCAAAAATAAAATTAAATACAGAACATTCATTGGCAAAAATTAATGCTTTAGCCTCTACCCAATTGGTGACATAATCAATACATACCAAAATATACCTCTTTTGTGTAGATGGTGGATTAATTGGCCCAACAAAATCCAAGGCCCATTTTTCAAAAGGTTTAATAAGTACCTGAGGTTGTAATGGAATTTCGTTTGAAGGAGCAGGTTTCCCTACCCTTTGGCAGCTGTCACACCTTTTGAAATATTCTTTTGCATCTTTGAAGATGGATGGACAATAATATCCTAAATGAAGTATTTTATAGGTTGTCCTCTTGTCAGCAAAGTGTCCACCACTAGGTTCATCATGACATGCCTTAAGAGTTTTAGGCATTTCATATTCTCGGACACATCTTCTGATAATGAGATCTGGACCTGTTTTATACAATTCATTAGTAATCCATGAGTAACTTGCAGTTAATTGAATGTTTTTTATTTTCTCTCTAGGAAACAAATGTGAAGGTAATTTTCATGTGAATAGGTAATTAGGAATATCTGCAAACCAAGGAGTTTGAGTAGTTATTGCAAAAACATATTCATCAGGAAATTTATCTTTAACTAGAGTGTCATCTTTGATATTTTGAATTCTAGACAAGAAATCAACAACTGTGTTTTGTTTTCGAGGTCTTTCTAGAATGGTGATGTTGAATTCTTGCAAGAGTAATAACCATCTCATAACTCTGCCATTAGTAATATATTTCTTCATTAAATTTCTAATTTCAGAGTGATGTGTATGAACAAAGGTTTCATAGCCTGTTATATAATGTCTGAATTTATTGCTAGCATGAACAAAAACTAAGAATTCCTTTTCAATTACAGTGTAATTTAACTCAGTGGGAGTCAAATTATTGCTTGTGTAATAGATGACATAGGGGATCAAATATTTTTGTCCTAATACAGCTCCCAGAGCTATATTTGAAGCATCCTTTGAAATGTGAAAAGTTAGTTTCCAATTTGGACCTCTTAAGATGGGTGCTTCAGAACTTTTTTCTTTTAAAGTTTCAAATGCCAACTGAAAATCAGGATTCCAACTGAATTCGCAATCTTTGGTGAGTAATTTGAAGAGTGGGGATGCTATTTTAGTGAAATTTTCTATAAATCTTCTATAATATCCTGTGAATCCTAGAGAAATTCTAACATCCTTTTGACAACTTGGAATTGATATTTTGGAGATGACTTCAACTTTAGACTTATCAACTTTAATTTCATCTTCTGATATGTGATGTCCTAAAACAATCCCTTCTGTAAACATCATAAAACATTTTTCATAGCTTAGTGAAAGGTTTTCTTCCTTACATATTTTAAGAACTTTTTCCAAATTTTCTAAAGCTTGTTCAGATGTATTCCCATAAACTGTAAAGTCATCCATGTACACTTATACACAATCATGTATTAGATCAGAAAAAATTCCTAGTACTGCCCTTTGGAATGTTGCAGGTGCATTGCACAATGCAAAAGGAAGTACTCGGTAGGCATAAGTCCCCCATGGACAGGTGAATGTGGTCTTATCTTGGTCTTCAGGTGCTACCTGAATTTGATTGTAGCCAATAAAACCATCCAAAAATGAGAAATACTTTTTACTGGCTAATGTATCCAATACTTGATTTATAAAAGGTAAAGGAAAATGATCTTTTAGGGTAGCTTTGTTCAATTCTCGATAATCAATGCACACCATCCATTTACCATTATTTTTAGGCACAATCATTAAGGGGGAAACCCATTGACTATTTGAATTGGGTAAATGAAGTTTACATTCAACAATTTTTGCAACTCTTCTTTCACAATTTCTCTAAATTTGCATTCATGCTTCTCTGAGGTTATCTGATAGGTTTACAATTTTCCTCAATGTAGATGTGATGTATACAAGTCTTAGGACTAATTCCTTTCATATCCGTGTATTCCCATGCATATGTAGAAGAATGTTTTTGTAATTTTTTGATTAAATTTTCCTGTTGTAATCTTTCCAAGTTATTGTTTATTTTTAAAGTTTTTTCTGGAAAGATTTCAAGTATCCAAATTCTTCCATGGAATAAAGAGACATTTGCCTAGATGAAAAATATTCAATATTAGATCTCTCCTGGAATTGAACATGTTCATATTCTAGAGATGATTCAAATTTTTCCATAGAATTTAGAATTTGACTATCTTCACTAATGGTTGAAATAGTGAAGAGAGGCTGTACATCATTTTTATCATCAATCCATTCTTTGTCATCTAACTCTATGATTGTCCTTGCTGGAGGATATATAGTGGATTTCTTTTTTGAGTTACCATCAGAGATATATATGTCACCAGATCTATAGCTAATGAAAGCATCCGATGTAGCACAACGAGGTCTTCCTAATATAAGTGGATGTCCCCCTAGATTTTTCTTAGGAGTTAAGATAATAAAATCAATAGGATACTCCCAAGAGTCTAAGGATACTGAAATATCTTCTAACACACCATCTAGTTTGATTGCAGATCTGTCTGTTAATTGCAGTAATGTAGGTGTATACAAAATATTAGAAAGCTTGAGCTGTTCCATGGTTTGTTTGCTCATGATGTTTATTGCTGCTCCTAAATCAATCAATATATTTGGAATTTCAATTCCATTGATATGTGTTTTTACAACTGTACTTCCTGGATCTAAATATTTTTGTATGTCAATTTTTCCCATCATTATGTCTGCAATTTTTCCTACAAGTTGAATTCTTTTTATTTCTTTTATTTTCCTTCCGAGTTTCTTCATGCTCAACTCCTTTATTGTTTTGGATAGAATTGGAATCTCTTTATTTTCCTATAACAAAGGGATTTTGATACAAACATTTTTCAATTAATCTAGAAAATCATAATTGGGAAACATAATATGCTTTTCTACCCCTTTATCAATTTGTAATATTTCAGGAAAAGGAGGTGTAGAAGTAGGCATTGATGGTTTCTCTATGATAGGAGTTGAGATTATTGGTTCTTTTTGTTTTTCATTTTTTGAATTTTGGTTTTGAAGAGATGTTCCTTCCTCAAAACTTTTATTTGGTTGTAGAGAATTTTCCTCAATTTTTTTTTGTTCTTGAATAACTACATAAGGCTTTTCTTTTCTAATATCCTACCAGATCTAAGTTGGACATCATTAAGATCTAGAGGAGTAATCATGTAGGTTGGAAATTGTTGCCCTTCTATCATGTAGGTATTTTGAGGATTTTTATTGTTGGGGTTTGGTAATGGTTGGGCAGGTAGTTGATTTGGTTTCTGTGGAAATGGTAGTGAAATTTGTGGATTTTGGTTTTGGAGTTGGGGTTGTTGATTTTGTTCAGGAATTTGTTGGGGAGGATAGTTTGGATATGATGGAGGATATTGGTAGTATTGAGAGAATATTCCATAGGGATTTTTCATTCCTTGAGCCCAAGATTGAGATTGAGATTTAGACTGAGGCCAAGGTTGCTGCCAAGAATTCCAATTTGGTGGGGGCTGAGTATACATTTGATTGTTAAAGCCTTGAGCCTGTGGTCCCTACCATGGTCTTCTAGAGACAAAGAAAAGAGATTTTGTTGGATTTGAAGTTGTTTCCTCTTGAAAAACAACCTTAAGACCTAGAATTTAAGGGCAACTCTTAGTCTCATGACTTTCTGAACAAATCATGTAGGTCTTAATGACTTTTTCATCAAGAGGACATTCTCTTAAAGCATGCTTCTTTTTGCATTTGGGATAGAAAATAGCTAAAGCATCAGTCTCGACTTTTTTCTTGTTTTGTAATTTAAGGGTGTCTATTTGTTCACTAAGACTCCCTAAGATGTCTATTTTAAATTCATCAAGCATGTTTCCAATTTCTGCCCTACTCACTGTTCCAGTTGCAGATCTATTTACTTTAGCAAGAGAAGGATATCTTGGATTTTCCCTATTTTTGATTTTCCCCTTGAGAGATGGATACATAATTCACCAATTTCAGATAATGGAAGTTGAGAGATACCCCCCTTTCCCATCATGTTGATAATGTCTATCCATTCATCTCTAATGGATTTTGATAAAAGAGATTTTAAAGTATCTTGATCTAAATTATCCATTTTTTCTCTTTTTATGTTATAATTGAATCTTTCAATTAAATCCTCCAAATTCTCATCCTCTTTTTGCATCATTTCAAATACTTCATCCTTGTGGTTGATGGGTATGCAATAATCCAAATACCTTTCTAAAAATTCTCTTTTCATGTCATTCCATGTTCTGATAAACTGAGTGATTAAACTCATGAACCATTTTAGAGCTGCTCCTTTCAATGTTGAAGGAAAAAATTTGAGTGTTTGAGAGTCTTGTAAATAATCGTAAATTCTAAAAAAGAATTAAAATTAAAACAAAAAGGTTTCAGGATCTTCACTTTTTAATCCATGAAAATTTGGGAGGACAAAAGGTGAGATATTTTTCATTGTGGCATTTTTTTCTTCATCAACTATAGGGAATCCAAAAGAACTATCAATTACCCTATTTCTTCTGCCTCCTTCTGCATTTCCTCTACCTATTGCTCTATCTCCTCCTCTACCTCTACCTCCTCCAAATATTACATTTTCTCCATTTATAATTTCTCCTTCTCCTTCTCCTTCTTCTCCTCTTGCTGCCATTATAGATTCTTCAGAGCTGATATAAGATTCAACTTGCAAGGTTAACTACTCTTCCTTTGGTTCTTCTATCAATGGTATGTTGAAGAAAGGATATTCTTCTTCCTCTCCATGAGGAATTTATAACTCTTCAACTATAATATGTTCCCATGTAGAGGTGAAAAAGGTTACTCCTTCTGTTGGAGATCTAGGATCTTCTTCCTCTTAAGGTTGCCTCAGTGGATGAAGTAGGAGATCCTCCTAATTTGATTTATGACCTTAAAATTTCAAGAAGTCTATGGCTAGTGAAGTATGGAATATGAGTTTGAGATGGAGGTGTATCACTTCTTAGTCTTGGTGGAGTGAGTGGTGTTGTAGGGATTAAAATCCTACCTATAGCTATGAATCTGCCCCTAGAGTCTCTTTCTCTACGCATATCATTTTTTTTAGATGTAAGAAATGAGGCTACTTAATTACAATTCCCCGGAAATGGCACCAAAATGTTTAGTCAAATTAATGTCTTAAATTGCTTACATAAATTATCAACCGAGGTTTGTAAACTTATGAAGTGTGGTGCATTGTATGTGCTTAGTTAACCTTCTTCTTACTTCATTTTTTGTATTTTATGTTGTTTTTGGGGGTTTTGTCTTTTGATGTCTAAGAATGTTTAATCTATAACTATGAAATTAAATGAATCTAATTAATTTTTAAGAAGGAAGAAAATGAAGTTTTCCTAAGTTAATCTAATTTACATAAAAATAAATCAAAGACTGTTGGTTAGTTAAAGTCTAGTCTAAAAAACAGAATATGTAATTTGATCAATTCTAACCTAGCATTAGTCCTATTCAATGGATCTAATTCCTATAACTGAGATTGAAATTGTAGTGCTATTCTAAGGGAAAGTAGAAAAGTAAAATAACTAATGTATGTTTAGTTACTTCAACATTCAATATGAAGTATTACCTTCTTGATACGTTGTGTAAGAAAATATCTATACCTTAACTTCTAATGTTCTAGGAAAGAAAGTAAGGTGTGCAAAGGAAAACAACTACTGTATTCTTAGTTACTCCAGTATTAAATATGAAGTATCACCTTCTTGAGATGATTTTTTAAGTAACCGATTATACTTAATGAAAAATTAATAAGGATATGCAAAATAAAACCTCAGTAATTGTATGAATTAGACATTCAATCATTCAATATAGAAACATGATTGAATCAATTTCTTGGAATGACCTTTAGGAACATCAATGATACAATTAAATGAGGATCTAAAAGTAAATGTGAAAACATGCAAAGCTTAACTGTAAAAAACTAATGTATATTTTATTTACTCCATCATTCAATGTGAATTATTACCCTCTTGAGATGCTATATGAGAAATCAATTATACCTCAGTTTCTAAATTCCTAGAAAGCAAGTAAAATGTGTAGAAGAAAAGCTCAATAACTGTATGAATTGGCCATTAAATCATTTAGTTTAGAATCATCTTCTCGAAATTATCTATAGGAACATCTATTGATACAATTAATTGATATTTCTATTCTAAGAATGTAAATGACAAAACAGAAAAGAAAACTAGATAACTGTGAATTATTATTACTTCAAACTTGATTCAATTTGAAAATAGGAAGATCTATCTTCATGAAATGTTTTTGGAAGAACAAGGCTTACTCAGTTATGATTTAACGTTATTCTACTGATAAAAAACTAGAATGAAACATTTAATCTACTCAAAAAACAGAATTAGAAAAAACAGAGTAAGAAAAATTAAACTAAAAACAATAAATGAAAAACCTCCTCCAGTGCAGGGGCCCTCTACAACTGATTCGAATGAAATCCTAGCTGGTTAAAGATGCACTTAAGTAATCATTGGCAACATGATCTTTGTATTGTGATAGGACGAAGTCTTAAGACACAACGTATCGGCAAAAGCTTAAAACTTAACTTAAAACTGAATTTCTCTTCATGTTCTCGGTTTTGTACAACTGGTATGTAAAGAAAATAAACATAACTATCTATGAGATAATCTTTCTACAGGTGGCTAATTTGACTTATAGACTTGCAATTGGACTGTTTAACTCTTGATTTGCTACGATAGAGAAAATCAAGAGTCATTTTCTTCTCGGCTAACGTACTTTGACCATGCCTTTGACCATGATCTTAGGTCTTCTTTTCTATCGATCTTGATCGAGTGAATAGGACAAAATCCATGTGGAGATGATTCTAGAATTGCCCATGTGGCTCAATTCTCCATTTGACACCTGGAACATGTTAGACCATGAGAGTAGCTACGAAATCCATAATTAGCTGTAGAATAGGTTGCGTTCTATAGCTAAATTGCAAAAATCTATTAAAATAACAAGAACATGAGAATATAACAGGGAAGTCATTTAAATGAATTCCTTAAGACAAAACATGGCATTTATCATTGATTGGGATATGTGATCTTATGAGAAAGTAAGGGAAAAAGGTGAGAAAGGATGTTAAAGAGAGGGTAATTATGAGGTTCAACAACAGAACTGGTGACTTTGCTGGGGATTACATCCGTGTAATTCCTAGTTTGGGTTGTTTTATTTGTCTTGTAGGTTCCCTGACAGGTTAATCAAATTTGTAGTCTAGTAAGTCTTCTTCCCAATAATACACAAGCCCTGATCTCTTGATCAGGCCTGAGTCTCTAATTTTTTCCTTATTTCTGTTTATATACACTACTTCGACTATACAAAGTTGCGTATGCCCTCTCTTTTTTCCAAAAGAACCCACGTATATGTGTGTTTATTTCATTACAGTTGCGTATACACGTGTGTTGCACACATCGAACCCGCGTATGCCTAGGAAAATTTGAAAATCTGAATTTTGAGGCCCTGTAAGCCTTTCCTGTCTGTGGTTAGCCACTCCTGTGGTGCCTTTTAGGTGTCTAGACTATGTTTATTGTGGCTGTATGTCAGTTTCTCTCTTTTTCTTGTGAATACCTAGTCATTTTATGGTTTTTCCTGTTTTGTGAAGTTGCAATTGTGGTTGTAGCACCAAGACCTCTTCCTCGAGTTCTTGGCTGTTATGACCATTTAGAACAATGAGCCTCTGCTTGTTTGCTCATCCTGGCCTGATGCATTGCTTAGATTTTGGTTTTTGCCTCTTTTGACTTCTTTGGTTTTCTTGACTTATTGGGACTAGCCTTTTAGCAAATCTTGAAGTGACCTTTTCTTGTTTTTTTGAGTTTTTGCTCGCTGGAAGTGTGTGCTACTGTTCTGAATCAGTTTCTTGGGTCTTTTGCTTCTTATTTCTTGTTTGAGTCCTGCTATGAAAGTAGCATAGCTGGCTTATGAATTTTGAAGTATCTTTGTGACTTATTTTCTTGATTCCGGTTCTTGAGTAGTTGTATGCTTGTATTTTTGAAATCTTTTTGTTTCCCTTAAAAGTGAAAAGCCAAAAAACATTTCCCATTTTCCGTAGCTTTTTCTTTGGTTTCCTTTTTTCGGTTTTCATACATTTTGAAGCAGTTTGATTAGTTTCTTGTTTTTGGTTTGTTTGCTTGGTCTTGAAAGGAGTCTGTTTCTAGATTTATTTCTATTTTATATGAAGTATATTCTGGCGATTTGTATGCAAAGGAGTTCTTGTTTGGACTTACCTTGCTCGTCTATCAAAAGTTATTGAACCAATTCTCCCTAGAAAATATTTTTTCTTCCTTAGTGAGTAATCTTAGAATTTTCATATCATTGGTGGTTTTTGCATTAGTTGCAATGAAGCATTTTAGTCTTTTTGATAGTTTTCTGAAGTCTGTGAAGAGTGAATGACTAAAACAAAAAATATTTTTTTGCCTATTTAGTTTCGTAGGACCCATTTAGAAATCTCTTTTCATCGAAAGAAAAATTTTGCAATTGCATTTAGTAGGTTTTCATTGATTTCTTTTGTGTCGATAAACACCATCAGTTTCACTTCCGTATACCTTTGACTTAAGTAACAACCACTTAAAATCAAGCGCTATAATTAAAATGAACTAGAGGTTTTGGTATTTTTAATTAATCATACACCAAATAGCTAGGTCATAGGCCCTTGGAATAGGTGAGTGGAGAGTTAAATCTCCAAGGCCGCTCAAAACTGTTAAACATGGAAAGTTTATTAATGAGAAAAATCCAATTTTGTTAAGTGGACTGGGAAAGCTCTACCTCCAAAGACTTAAGCGCGAGGGAGAGTGAAGGAAGAGAAGAGAGATACCCCCTCTCCTATTTTCTAAATATTGACCTAAGACCGTTCCGCCCAGCTGCCGATATAGATTGGTGCCCTTAGTTGCCTCTCCCAGGGACCACACAGGTGACTGCGGGGGGGAATACTCGTGACACCTGAGACAAACGTTGCATCACTTTCATCAGTACTTTTGGAGGGTGCCCTTGTGAAGCTCGGGAACTTGCACGGGCAAAGGCTGTTGTCAGTAGGTCAGCGTAACTGTTTCTGTTACCTTCGCTAGTAGGCCTGGGGCATAATTACCCTAGACTATTTTCAGAAGGTCCTATTATTTCGATTTCTTTTATTTTTGTGTCCGATCCTAATCACCTGGAGCGAAAATACCTGAAGGCCGCCTAATTGACTGTATCTTAGGGACTTCTTATAGTTCACTCTTTGCTCCTATATTTATTAGCTTCTTTTATTTTTTGAGTCTAATTAATCTCATAAAGTGGTTGACCAATCACCTCGTCGATCATGGAGGCTTCATGGGATTTCTCCTGCGAGTGCCGAGCCTTATTCAAGAAGGTGTAGGAGTAATTCAGTGGGTGATTTTTATCTGGTGGTTTTAAACGCAACGGAGAGTGATCCTTCGTCTAGGCTTGTTGTTTATGTGGGTGGTCCTATTACTAGTGCTATTGTAGAGAGGAGTACTCCACTCATCTCTAGAGTCTTGTTTCCAACAAAAGAAGTAGAAGTTGAATAATTTCCTCAGCCTCCTTAGAATCCTTCATCTCCTCTTTCTCCTAGCTTTCCTAACGTCCTTTTGTACATTGGGCTTGAGTCTTAGTGAGCGACTAGCCCTTTTCCTTCATATTCCTTTCTTTCAATGGCCATGATTGGGAACACATCTTCGGCTATGAGCACTACAAGTGTATAGAAAATTTGAATAACTGATATGTTATCCACCGAGATTCTCCTGATAACACACTATTTTATCTTCATGCACAATATAGAATCTCTTCTACCATTGATCATTACATGCAGAAATAAAATCAATTGCATGCACACATTAAAACCATAAACAATCACACATATGAACACAGTATTTCATGGGAAATATTAAAGATGAAAACCCCAACTATCTATATATTATACGTCATAGAGATCATATAACAATCATTGTACAAAGCTCCTCACAAGCTCTCAGCACAACCTCCAATTGCTACACACTAATCAAGCTAGATCTAGCAAAACACATGCTCCAATCTCTGCCACCTGATAGCCAGCCTATATTGCATAATAAATGTTGTAGGATGGCTCATTAAATAACTTGAACCACCTGGCTTGTACTGCGCAATCCTCATGGGCTCCTCCAGTCACTGGTTGTTGCAAATATGCAACAGTACAGTCACAAATGATAGTTAACCTGCTCTTTCACCTATCTCTGCACTGGTCTCCACTGAAACTATCCATGCACTGAAGTTAATTGATGTATTCTTTATTTGATTAATGAGTTTATAATTAGTGAATTAATTAATAATTAATTCACACCACTCTTCACTAGTGTATTAATCAGTTAGACTAAATAAAACTAGCTCAACTATGTTTAGATTAGTTAAACTGAACACAACTCCATTAACTCCTCAATCAACTCCACCAAACTATGTCACATGAGTTCTAACTGAAGTATCCATGAAATAGCTCCACTTAACCCTTAGGAATAGTGTAATTCCTTCTGTCAGCTCCTGTGCCACATCTGTGCACTTAATTGAAGTGCTCCATGCGAATAAGATAATGTTTAGAGTCCAAATATTATTAAGAGCTAATAATATTTGACATATCTATTTTTAGACTGGAAATATAAAAATAGATTCCGCCAAATATGTCTAAAAATAGAAGTACATATATTTTTCCAACTTGACCAACCATCCACAAATAGCATCCTGCAACTCATAGAACATGATCCATGTGTCTAAAAATAGACATAGTATAAAAATAGACTTTGCGCCAAAAATAGCTTGTGGGCCTACTTAGTGAAGGCGACTTGTTTCCACTAAGCTCATCATCTTGTTGCAATCTGAACACTCCCTCTCAACAATATAAGGATTATCTACCACCCCTATCCTGCCTCTGTGGTATTCAAATTTTCTCCTGGTAAGCGCCTTCGTCAAGATATCAGCATCTTGATCCTCCGTGGGAATATATAAAAGTAACATGATCTTCCGCTGCACACAATCTCTGATATGATGATACCAATCCATGAAGCCATGCCACCTCAACTCATCCTCATGTCTATACCATGATCCATATCTCGATGTGCCTCTGAGATATCTCAATACATGCTTGCTTGCCTTCTAGTAGAGCTTGGTAGGCTTAACCATAGCTTGTGAAAGTTGGTTCACAGCATAGCATATGTCGGGTCGTGTATTGACCAGATACATAAGCGACCCCACCAACTGTCGATAAATAGTGGCATCAACTACCTCCGCCGAAGTAGCATCCTCCTTCCTCCATCCACCAGGAAGAGGAGTATCAACAGGCTTGCAGCCATGCATGTTGAACTTCTCCAGTATCTCCCGGGCATACTTACCCTGAAAAAAAAACAGTCCATCACTGCGCTGCCAAATTTCCAATCCCAGGAAATAATGAAAGAGGCCCAAGTCCTTCATCTCAAACTCTTTTGCAAGGTCAGGTGACTGTCTCTATCTGCGCTGTGATGTAGGTGCTCCTACAATATTCTCTGCATCTTGAGCTAGCTGCTCAGCTTCTGTAGTGCGCTTCTACCCTCTGATGGTTGGCGTTGCATGAGTGGTATCTTCCACTCTATGAAATTCCTTTTGTGGTTGATCCACATCCTGAAGCTCATCCTTAGGAACTAATATCTCCTCATCTGCATGCAAGTGTGGCTCCCTCTCAAGCGAACACTTCATGGCTTTCTCCTCGTGAAATTTGATATCGCATCGCACAAAATTCTTGTGACTGTCTGTAAAATACACACGATAGTTGTGGGGTGTATCAGTGTACCCCACAAATATCCCAACCTCTACAGTCGGCTCCAGCTTCTTCCTGGCATCCTTCATCACATGAATGTAAACAGGTGAACCAAAAATCCTCAAATGGGAAATATCAAGCTTCTTACCAGAAAATGCCTCCTCAGGTGTACTCATGCCAAGTATCCTGTGAGGACAACGGTTCTGCACATATACTGAAGTATTGCATGCCTCATCCCACAAGTGTATGGGAAGGCCCTGATCATGCAACATCACCCGTGCAACACCCACGATCGTTCTGTTCTTCCGCTCAGTAACCCCATTCTGCTATGGGTTATGAGGTGCTATGAGCTCTCTTCGAATTCCTTCTATGCTGCAAAAGTCCTTGAATTCGCCAAAGATGAATTCACCACCATTATCGCTCCTAAGAGCCTTCACCTGCTTACCCAATTCTTTCTCAACCAGTGCCTTGAACTCACAGAACTTTGAGTATGTCTCGCTCTTCTTCTGCATGAAGAAGATCCAACACTTCCAAGAAAAATCATCAAAAATTATCACATAGTACATGTGCTTTGCTGTCGAAGCTACTGAGAAAGGTCCACACATGTCTGTGTGAATTCTCTCAAGGATCATCATGGCGCGACTATCCTTCTCGTGAAAGGTGGCTTTCACAAATTTTCCCAAAGTACATCCCTTGCACTGATATGACTGCGCAAGTGTACCTTTGGGAAGCCCAATAGAAATCTGCCGCAGTATCTTCAAAGCTCCATGGTGAAGGTGGCCCAATCTCCGGTGCCACAACTCGCCATCATCCTGTCTCACCACTCCTTCTGCCTTGCCTGCCATTGCTGCGTAGCCATCTACCTGCAATTGATAAAGGTTCTTAACTCGAACCCCTATCGTCCAAGTCTCACCAGTTTCCTTACTGCGCAGGAAAGCCTTTCCCTCGTTAAAGAGAACATCATATCCCTTGTCTTCTAACATGGCCACCGAGATCAGATTCTTCTTCAATCCTAGAACATGCATCACTTCCTTCAATACGAAGGGTTTACCAGAATCCCTCTCAAAGGAAATGGTACCGATACCGGTCGCACTATATCTACCATCATCGCCCATCTCGATGTGCACTCCAAGATCTTTCTCATCCAGATCAGTAAACAAATCTCGATCTCCTGTCATGTGAAAAGATGCACCATTATCAAGAAACCACACTGAACCCATCACACTTGAGACCAAGCATGTGATCAGCAAAAGTTCTAGCTCAAAATGCGAGGCTAAGGCCTCTCCAGCTGTAGATCCAGCAGCCTGCTTATTTTTCTTCTTCTGTGGATAACTAGTGGCGTAATGTCCGTGTTGGTGACAGTGAAAGCACTTCACCTTGGACATATCCCGCTTCTTGCCTTTCACACTGGATTGAGAAGCATGCTTCTTGCTCTTCCCCTTCTTTTCTTTGGAAGCCAAAGCGCAATTTTCTTCATCATATTTCTTTGATGAAGATCCGTCCCTGGTACTTTGCCTTATCTCCTCTTGCACAAGATCCGACCAAAGTCACTCCCATCCTGGAAATTTCTCCCGACCATTGACAGAGTCCTGATAGGAATGCCAACTTTTCGGAAGCCCAAGGAGAGCCAAGCTCACCAAGTCCTCGTCATCAACAGTAACCCCCAAACTTCCCATCTCATCCCTGCATTGGATGAACTTCATGAGGTACTTGGGCATACTGTCACCTTTCTCCATTTTTATGTTTCCGAGTTTATCCTTGAGCGCCAACTTCCTTTGGTCGCTCTTGCTTTGAAATAAATCTGTCAAAGCTTTCCACATAAAGAATGGATAAGCCTTACCATGAAGGCTGGACATTATGTGATCCTTCACACCTTCCAACAAAATTGTTCGACACTTTGCTGTCTTCTTTTGCCATGCGTCAAGTACGACAACATCATTAGAAGTAGGTTTTGGAATTTCTGCATCTATGAACTCCTTCAACCCATTGTCATCCAGCACCGCCTCCATCCTGTCCTTCCATGAAATATAATTCAAGCTGCCCTCAAGGGCATACTCCAACCACAATCTGTTGAAAGACATCTCAACTTCGACACCAAGAAAACACTGCTGCAAATTCGAATTCCACCAGCACAAAACTCAACCGTTTAAATGTTTTGCAATTTCTCCAATGATCAATATCGCTCTGATACCATGTAGAAAATTTGAATAAATGATATGTTATCCACCGAGATTCTCCCGATCACACACTATTTTATCTTCATGCACAATATAGAATCTCTTCTATCATTGATCATTACATGCGGAAATAAAATCAATTGCATGCACACATTAAAACCATAAACAATCACACATATGAACACAATATTTCATGGGAAAGCTTAAAGCTGAAAACCCCAACTATCTGTATATTATATGCCATATAGATCATATAACAATCATTGTACAAAGCTCCTCACAAGCTCTCAGCACAACCTCCAATTGCTACACACTAATCAAGCTAGATCTAGCAAAACACATGCTCCAATCTCTGCCAGGTGATAGCCAGCCTCTATTGCGTAATCAATGTTGTAGGATGGCTCATTAAATAACTTGAACCACCTATCTCGTACTGCGCAATCCTCATGGGATTCTCCAATCACTGGTTGTTGCAAATATGCAACAATATAGTCACAACTGATAGTTAACCTGCTCTTTTACCTATCTCTGCACTGGTCTCCACTGAAACTGTCCATGCACTGAAGTTAATTGATGTATTCTTTAGTTGATTAATGAGTTTATAATTAGTGAATTAATTAATAATTAATTCACACCACTCTTCACTAGTGTATTAATCATTTAGAATAAATAAAACTAGCTCAACTATGTTTAGATTAGTTAAATTGAACACAACTCCATTAACTCCTCAATCAACTCCACCAAACTCTGTCACATGAGTTCTAACTGAAGTATCCATGCAATAGCTCCACTTAACCCTTAGGAATAGCGTAATTCCTTCTGTCAGCTCCTGTGCCACATCTGTGCACTTAACTAAAGTGCTTCAAGAGAATAAGATACTATTTAGAGTCCAAATATTATTAAGAGCTAATAATATTCGACATATCTATTTTTAGACTAGTAATCTAAAAATAGATTCCGCCTAATATGTCTAAAAATAGAAGTCCATATATTTTTCCAACTTGAACAACCATCCAAAAATATCATCCTACAACTCATAGAACATGATCCATATGTCTAAAAATAGACTTTGCGCCAAAAATAGCCTGCGGGCCCACTTAGCGAAGGCGACTTCTTTCCACTAAGCTCATCATCTTGTTGCAATCTCAACAAGTGTTCATACTCCTCTTTCATTCGAAGGAGGAGGCACTATTACCATTTCGAAAATCAATTCTAGTGCTTCTATTTTTGGCTCTACTTCTATTCCATCCTCGAGTGGTAGCACCCAAGCATATGCTTCTCAATCTGTCCCCTTTTATTTTGGAATTCCTTCTAGTGCGATTCCTTCTGTCTCCTTTATTGCTGCTTCAGCTGTCTCCATGCCTATGCCTTCTATGTCTAGTGCATCAGCTTCATTTTAGGGTTTCTCCTTTGGAAGTGGACATATTCCTCATTCGAACCCTTCCGTAGGATATTTGCCTTTCACATCTCAAAATCAAGGATTCAATCCTTTCACCGGAGGTCAAGGCTCTAATGTTTTTTTGGGATGGAACCTTGCTTTTATAGGGTTGGGAGCTAGGATTTAGTTTTTCTCTAGTCAGCAAGGGAATGTTCCTTTCCCTTCGGTAGGTGCTTCTCAGTGATTTTCTCCATTTGATAATGCTTGGAACCCTTACCAAGGGGTTTGTTCCTATTTTAACACTTTGGTTTGAGGGAATATACCTGTTTATAACCCTACGATGGGAGGGGGTCCTTCTCCGAATGTTGGGTCACAAGGCTTCTCTTATGCCTCAACATTTTTAATGAACAACATCTGGCAATATGGTGCCTCAACAAATCCAGGCTATTCTTTTCATAATGTGGGGAATCCTTCCTATGGGGGATGGAATTCCTAAGCTCCTCCGTGATTACCATTCCTGGCAACTTTAAAATTTCCATATCTATTGAAATTGACAAAATATCCTATTCGGTATAGTCTGGGTTGGCCTCCGGTCCCCACTAAACTAGCCTCAGACATCCCAAAGTTTGAAGGGAATATTGGTGAGGATTCAGCGGATCATGTCACCACTTTCCACTTATGGTATTCGTCGAACTCCCTTATCGAAAACTAGATTAGGTTGAGGTTATTTCAACGAACCCTAATTGGGAATGTAGTGAAATGGTACATTGAGTTGACAGGGGGAAGTTTTGCTACTTTTGGTGAGTTGGATACTATGTTCTTAAACCATTTTTAGTTGCCTGTCCGTTATGATGCCGAGACTATTCTCTTAGCAAATTTCTAGCAGGACAAAGAAACTCACATTTATGATCATATTCAGGAATGGAGGAGAAGGAAGAGGCTAATCAAAGGAAAAATTCCAAATGAGTTCCTTCTCGAATGGTTTCTGAAATCTCTGCAGCCAGAAATCTCAAAGGATGTATCCCTTTCAGGGGTATTTTCTAAACAACAGGGTATTTTTAGGACCCAATAGCTATAAATGATCTATTATTAGTCTGGGGTCCTTAATAAAATCTTGCCAAATGCTCCTCACTCCAAGTTATATTTAGCCAAAACCAAACCTGGTCCTCATGATGACGGTCTTATTGGTATGATCGATAGTGGTACGACTAACCTGCTAAATCAATTGCAACAATTGTCTATACAATCTGCTCCTTTTGGTTAGGCTATGCCTTCAACGTCAAATCCTTCTCAACCCTTGGCTATTAATGTTGTTCAAGCTTCTAACACCAAAGGAAATCAACAATCTGATGGGAAGAAGAAGGGATGAAATAATAAGAAAAAATACAAGGATGGGAAGGGGAATGCGAATATATCCAATGATCATGTTGGAGATGGTAGGAGGGATAATAAAAATAAAGTTAAGTTTCCATGCAAGTTATGCACTGGAGACCATCTTACTCACCTTTGCCCTAGAATTTAGGATGCTCAGCGCTTGTTAGCTCAACAGGGTTCTTCTAGCTCCCAGGCTGTACTGACAAACCCTTTTCCTCAAGGGCAGTAATTGATTGTTGGCGTGAATGCGAATAATGGAGCTCCCTCTGGGGGAAACTAGGAAGGGGAAAATCCATCAAACATATACATGATGAGTGCTCACATAGATATCACTACGAGATCTCGTGATTATGGTGAAGCCGAGTCTTCGAAAGTTAAAGGTGCTCCTAATAATACTGAGCCACTCCATATAGAGAGGCTTGCGATTGAGCCTATCCCTCGGATACAAAAGGGTCTACAAGTTGTACGATGATCAATCCTAATGCCAAGGCTTCCCAGAACTACTCGATTGTAGAAGATCTAGCTCAAAGCCCTTGCGCCATGTCTATGTTAGAGATACTCCAGTCGTGTCTCGCACAAAGGAGTGCATTGCTCACTTCTATTGGGGCTGTTGATCCAAATAATTCTCTGATGATTACATTTGACATGTCAAATTTAAAAAAGAGACTTCCTCATCATATAGATTTCCAGATTAAGTCTACATATCAAAAGTTTAATATCTTTCGAACAATTATCGATGAGGGTGCTTCCACATGTGTGATGTCTCTCGCATGTTGGAAGGCTATTGGATCTCCTTCAACCGTCCCTTCTGCTACTCTTCTAATTGCGTTTAATGGTCAGTCTCATGTGCCACATGGAATTTTTTCAGCTTTACCCATCTATGTTGGGGGTAAAACTATCAATATCGAGGTCGAGATAGTTGATGAAAATCTATAATACAACCTTATATTGGGGCGAAACTGGATTTATGATATGGATGCTATCGCTTCCTCATTATTTTACAGTTTATGTTTCCCTCATGAAGGGAGGATTGTCACGGTCGATCAGATGGAATATTCTCTTGTAGATCCGAATGCATCCGCTGACTTGGCTGTTCCCTTGGTGAATGATGCCATGCAACCTGTTGAGAATTTGGGGGTTGGAAGGTATACATATTTGATGGGTACTTTTGATTTTCCCCCTCCTTCGATTCATATCAATGTTATTTCATCCTACAGGGTTCCTACTTGAAGAGAGTTCTTTCGAACTCATTATTTTTAGGACCCTTAGACCTTGCCTTCTCCTACCTCCACATTAGAAGAAGGCCAAGTGGGTGGAATGGAATTTCCTATGTCTGCAGCCGAGATTTCTTATCGATCTATTAATGTTGAATTTGCAGACTCCATGCCAGTTTCTCTTTTGCCGGAGGAATTGTATGGAGATGTGGCTCTGGCTTTGACTCTTACTTCATCTTCTGCTCAAGATTTCCTTGATACCACTCTTCCATCTAAAGATGTCATCCTTGAAGCAATGAATGGTGTAGAGAGACCGTGTGATGATTTTCATCATCGGTCCTATTTTCTACCAGACTTGCGAGAAGTTGAAACAAGTTTCTCTAACCTTCAGGATTCTCATCCTACTCACCTAACCTTGAACCCTTTAGCACCAACACAGGTATTTTCTGAAGGGAAAATGGCTGTCATTTCTTCTACTACCCCGATGGACATCTCCAGAGATCCCAAAATTATTGAGAATGTCTTCATTGGAGCTGAATGTTCCCTTGAAGAGATACATTCTTACACCGATCTCTTTCGAGAATTTCAAGATGTGTTTTCTTGGTCTTATAAGGAAATGCCTAGTATAGATCCATCTATCATCCAACATGAGATCAAGACATATGAAAATTCTAAGCCTATTCGGCAGAATCTTCATCTGGTCAACCCTAGGAAGGTATCAACTATCAAAGCCGAGGTTGAGAAGCTACTAAAGGCAAGTTTCATATACCTCGTTCCATTAACTAAGTGGGTTTCGAATCCAGTTCTTGTGGACAAGAAATAAGGAACGATTTGAGTTTGCATCGATTTTAGGCATTTGAATAAGGCATGTCCTAAAGATAATTACCCCACACCATTTATTGATTAGATTATTGATGAGTGTGCGGGAAATGAGATTTTCTCCTTCATAGACGACTTTTCGGGATATAATCAGATCACTATCCATCCTTAAGATCAACATAAGATTACTTTTATTTTCCCCTGGGGTACCTTTGCTTATAAGAAGATGCCTTTCAGCCTTAAAAATGCTGGAACTACCTTTTAGTGGGCTATGTCCTATGCCTTTCATGACATCAAACATATTATCGAGGCGTATTAGGATGATTTAGCTACTCGTTCTCGTAAGAGGATTGATTATCATTCACACCTTCATCAAGTTTTTTGAACGATGTTGGTATTATAAAATTCAGTCGAACCCTAATAAATGAATTTTTGCTATCACATCCGGTCGGTTGTTGGGATTCATCACGTCTGCAAAAGGGATTCAGGTAGATCCCTTCAAGGTTGAGGCAATAATTCAGTTTCCTCTCCCGCCTTCGATCCATCAACTTCAGATTTTACAAGGCAAAGCCAATTTCTTACAGAGATTTATCATGAATTATGCCGAGATTAAAAAATGATTTATGAGGTTTTTAAAGAAAGAAGTTCCATTTTTCTGGGATGAATTTTCTCTATGCTCGTTAGATGCTTTGAAAAAAGCATCGACCTCTACTGCATTACTGAGTCCACCAGATTATAGTAGGGATTTAATTTTGTATGTCGCTGCAGCAGAGTCTACCATAGGTATGGTTCTCGTTCAGGAAGATGATTCTCTTTGCGAGAATGTTGTATACTACCTTAGTCGAAGCTTGGTGGGTCCTGAACTCTAATATTCTCCGATTGAAAAACTAGCTTTAGCAACCGTCCATGTTGTCCAGCGACTCAAAAATTATAACCTCATTCACAAAACTTGTGTTTTGGTGGCAGTTAATCCATTTCAATTTGTTCTCAGTAGGTGAGTGATTAAGGCAAATACAATCAATGGATTGTTATTTTGCAAGAGTTTGATCTTGAATTCCGGTCTGCCAAATCAAAGAAGACTTTGGTATTTGCGGAGTTCAATTATGAGTTGCCCTGTGGAGAAGAGATTGTTTATGAGGAATCATTTCTTGATGAACATATTTTTCTCATTTCTTCACAAGATCCTTGGTATGGATATCTCATAGTTTATCTCCAAACTGCGAAGTTTCCCTTAGTTTTTTCAAAAGATGACCGTCGAAATTTTCTTCACTTAGCTAAAAGTTATTTGATTATCGGTGAAACTCTATATCGTCACGGGGTCGATTCGATTCTTAGACACTACTTAACTCTTGAAGAATTAAGGTTGCGCTGAATGATTTCCACAATGGATCTTGTGGTGGTCATTTTTCTGGGCTTGCTACAACCCAAATTTTTTTGCGTGTAGGATACTTTTGGCCCTTTATTTTCAAAGATTGTGTTGAGGCGATCAAAAAGTGTCATCCCTGTCAACTTGATACCCAGAAGATGTGCGCTCATCCAACTCTGATCTTTCTAGTTGTTGGTGCTGGAATCAAAACTTGGACTACAACAAGCACTTGACCAGACAAATATTAAACTATAAGGAAATTTAATGATTTTTTTTGTGAGATTGGTAGGTGATACAAACTTTGATTCACTGAAAAGAGATTACAGTCAAATCCACAGTTCTACTAATGAGGGTATTGTAACTTGATGTAGTAGAAAGGTGCAAGTTTGTAGTCTATGAGGAGAGGAAATTGTAAGATGAGAGAAGAATCAGTAGGTCTGTAAAATAGAAATCTTATGGTTTAGAAGAAATTCACAATAGTAGCAGTTCGAAAATATTCCATTGAGTGAAAGCTATTTATAGTCTGACGAGATTCTCATTGAAATATCATGAAGATTAACTATCACAAGTGATGCTCTTCCACAATTATAATATAGATTTTATCAGGAATGCTCACTGTGTGAGACTAACAAAAACCAATAAAACACATAACAAGCTTAAGAGACTAATAAAAACACATAATAATATGATGATTTTCAAACTGTAACTGGAAGAAAGGAGATATGGAAACACAAGTAAAGTAGACAATACACATAACAAATTGGTAATAAGTCCTCAATAGTATCATTCCATTTCATTCATAAAAAATATTACGGCTCATATAAGTCAAAATTTAATAACCACCAACCAACCCTGACTTCATATCAGTTTGAAATATATATACAAAATATGATACTGTCATATTCCAAAGAAAAAGGTAAATCTGTTTCAAAAGTCATTACAACCTCGTGCAAGAGGTGAGTCTTATCTAAAACTTTAATACAGAGTGTTTTGACATAATTAAAGTAAAAAAATTAAGGCTAACAGTTTGAATTGGTTTGTATGATGTGGAAGTTTTATGGGAAGACTCCTCTTCTGTTCTGGTGCAACCAACTCCATAAAAAGTGCAAACAACAATGAAAATGGTGTGTGGCCATTCCTTGAATGCTGCTCGGTGTCTGGTAAAAATGTGCTGGTATTGAGAGTAGTGGTAGAAAACTATTTGAGCGAAACTCTGTTGCTGTTTTGCTATTCCTTTCCCTTTCTTGGTTGAAGACCCTTTGTAATGTCGGAAAAACCCGAAAATTTTGGATAGAATGACAGAGCTTCATTTTATGAGGAATGACAATGTAAACCTTTGAAACAGGTTTAATTGATAGAGGAGACATGGAACAAAATAAATTATAAGTGAGGGGGGTGGTGACGTGGCAGAGAAGTGGGGCCGATTGCAGATCGTGCATCAGAAGTTTTATTGTGAAATGCGAGAGTTAAATGTTGAAAATGACGAAGTGCGATATGCGATGGGATTGGAGGTGATGTGGCAAAGAAATGGGACTGGTTGCAGGTCATGCATTAGAAGTTTAAAAAAAAAATCATAATTTCTCCCAAATAATATACATTCATGCGGAATTATGGTTCTAGGGCCCCACAACCAATTGACCAATAGGAAGCAATCGCAGGTCGACCACCTGCAAATTTAACTTTACATTGATAACAACTAAATTCTAAACTCTACGATTTACGAAATCGCACTGGTGCGATATGCCGACACGTGTCCCTTGCATCATCGCATTGAAAATCAACTAACATACCTTGCGAAGCCTTAATGATAAACTTTAAAAACTTTGATTTGCGAAATCACGCCATTTGCGCTTTAATCTCCATCGTTGATCTGTGCTCAGATCTGACGGTCTTCCTTGCTTGCTATTCGCCTCATCTCCCTTTGGATCTGCGATTAGATCATGGTTGTCCATTCCTTTTGTAAGCGGTTCTTCTCTGTTGCTTGATTTCTTAGTTTTTTTCCCCGCCAACTTCCTTTAAATATTGTATGCTACTCTTCTCCGGATCTCCCACTCTGTTGGTGTTGTAGCTCCTACAACACCCTCCAAAAATGCATAAAATCATAACACCAACACTTCAAAATATTTGGAGCCCCTTTGAAACTAAATAAGGAAAAAGCCAAGTAAAGTTTTTAAGAGCAAGTCACAGAAGTCGCAGATACATGATTTGCGACCCATGCGACCTACGCGACTCAGCGACCCTAAGGTCGCATAGGTCGCCAGGTCGCAAGAGTTGGAAGTCGATCAATTTGCGACCTTGCGACCCAGCGACCTTTAGGTCGCAAGGTCGCAAGGTCGCAAAATGAAGTATTAAGAGAATTAGCGACTCAGCGACCTTTGCGACCCAGTGACCTTAAGGTCGCGAGGTCGCAAGGTCGCAAACTTACAACTTGCGACCTCATTAAGTACTCGCACGTGTGACCTTTTTATATAAGGTCGAGTCGCTAGGTCGCATTTGTAGCTCTCAGCGAAAACCGTGGAATTACTCTGACAGATCGACTGGCGCGTTTTCTTCCGGGTAAGTTGCCTTTTCTTCCCTATGTTTCCCTCTTAAGCATTTCTTGCCATTATTGAGCCTCCCCACGGTATTATTTATTTGCTAAAGAGGATGTAGGGTTTTCTTTTGAGTTTCACCGTTGTTTTGTTTCCCACAAACCCCAAGGTCACCCGTCTCTTGCCTAATTCCTCATGGCTATGCCTTATTGTCAGTTTAGGCCCTTTCAAGCCGCATACTTTTCCCGTTAGGGAAAGATTAGCCGCAAAGTCGCGCGCGCGCGAAACCCCCCCGGCAGGCTCAAGTGCGACCTGCGACCTGCGACCCAGCGACCCGGTCGCAAGGTCGCAAGGTCGCGCGACTCCCTGTTAGCGACTCTGCGACCCTGCGACCTAGTCGCTAGGTCGCGAGGTCGCGTAAGAGTCCTTTTGTGAATCAGCGACCTAGCGACTCCCAGAGAACAGTCAATTAAACTTTGCATGTGTAGATTTTATTTAGCCATTGTCATCATGTCTTTCTTATCCTGGGATTTCGTCTTGAATGCAACAGGTGAATTTAGAGCAGACACGGTACCGGTCCTCTCCGACTCTAGCAATATGGCACCCCGGGTATCCCGAAGGAGAAGTAGGCAGGTGGTGGAGGAAGAGTCAGACACAGACATACAAACATCTCCTCCACCAATATACAGAGACACCCTTTGCACCTTCGCAAAGGAGGACAGCCTTAGGTGGTACGAAGTATACCGCGAGTTCGCCATGACAGAGGATGAGTTCCCAGAAGATCTCCCGGACCGGGAAGTATACCTGAAAGTCAAGAAGTCCAAATTGCACCTAGCAGGGTCACATCCCGCCATCTTTCCGTGCCCAGAGATGTTGGACTGGATCATACAGAAGACGGATCCGAAGAACTTCACCATCCGAGATAGTGCAGGAAAAGCCTTCGCAACATTGGAGAGTTCAAAAGCACAGGTCTACTACTCGCTACCCAAACTAGAGGTGAACTTCACCCCAAGATGGTTTGCTACAAATGAAGTGCCGATGGTTGATACAATCAGAAAATGGTGGGCAGAACCAGATAAATTCAAAATCAAAAAAGACCAGGAGTACCCGGTGGCCAGTCTGAGGAAGGTGTATAAGTTAGTGGCCGCCATGCTGTGCAGAATATACGGGCGTTCGGACGCCACCACTTTCAACGGAACATGGGCAACCATTATGGAACACGTAACAGTACATGGCACTCAGTTCAATTGGGCTGGTATATTAATGGGCTCCATGCACACAAATTTGGCTTCAGCTTTAGCCCCAGATGAGGGAGCGCCATCAGAATTCTATATGGCTTCGTATCTATTGGATGTTGTCTGTGCCCAGCTGCATGTTGAGGGATGGCCACATAACTGGGACTCCGAAAAGACCCAGGAAATACATTTGCAGACCAAGGTATTCTGGGAGTCCAGGTACAAGTCAGACATCGAGAAAATCTCTCATATTTTCATTCCCGCCCTTTACGGGAAACTATTTGGTCAAGACACCCCCTGCATGTCTTGGCGAGCAATGGAGACACTAGGTCAGGTGGCACACTGGTTCCCATTCGCTGAATTCACAATCATCCGAGTATTTGGCTCGTTTAAAGCACCACATGCTCTGCCCAAGTTTATCACCGATAAGGTACTCATGCAGGAGGTATGTTTCCAGATGACCTCAGGTTTCTCTAACGTCCTTTCCAAAGGGAAGAAGAAACCTTTGCCTGCTCTACCTCTCACCATTGGTGCTTATACGGTCAAGGACTCCAGAGAAGTAGCAAGTGAAGGGGAAGAGGTAAAAAGTTATCACTTCAGAAATCTGGATTGCCGAACTTATGACCCAGTCAGGATAGTTCCTGAGCATTGTAAAAGGGCCAATTTTAGATGGAGTTATCAGCACGTCGAGCGCCCGGCAGAGGACGAAAAAAGAAACTGGTACAACGCAGAAAGGCATCTAGCTCCAGGGATCGACTCTGACCGAGAGGGAGAGGACCACCAGAATTTAGGAGGCTCTTCTTCCTCCAAAGATAAGAAAACACAGACCAGTACGGGGCCTGACACCACAGATCAGCAAAGGGAAGCAGAAGCCCAAGCCAAACTGGAAGAGGAGAAGAAAAAGAAGGAAGATGAAGAGAAACGTAAGAAAGATGCCAGGACAGAGCGAAAAAAGAAAAAGGAAGAGGAGAAGGAAAGACAGGAAAAGGAGGCACAGGCGGCGGCAGAAAAGGCACTGAAGGAAGAACTCGACAAAGTCGATCGTCAGAAAAAGGAAAAACAAGCCGCCGCGGCAGAGCGAAAGAGAAAAGCTGAAAAGGAAGCAGAGGCAGAGGCAGAACGCAGGAAGAAAGAAGAACACGACAAGGCGGAAGAAGAACGCCGGCAAAAGGAGAAAGAAAAGGGTCAAACGCAGGATGAAGAGGACGAGCTAATAGATGACATTGACCTATCTCCCCTGGATATCCCTGCAGGTGGCGCGAAAAGTACCCTCAATATTGATGATTTTCCCGGGGAGAAAGAAGAAGAAGTCTTCGACTTGACCAGACTGACATTTGACCAATTATCTTTCAAGATACGGCAAGAGAAAAGGAAATCCTTAGCGCAAGGCCATCCCGCCATCTCTACGGTCGCCACCGGAAAGGACATAGTCCCGGACACAAGGACTAATGCTGTTATGATAGCGTCAGTAGGCACCGCTTTTGCCACGGCCACAGAGGAAAATGTTACTAGGATGAGCAGGGAAATTATTTCTTTACAGAATAGGCTAAAAGCGACAGAGCAGGAAAAATCAAGGCTAGAAAATGAGATGCTTCAGCTCCAAGGTAGGCCCGCCCAAGTGAACGAGGTCCCACTGGCGGTCAGGAAAGAGTGTGATGTGTTGGAGATGACAATGAGGCAAGTATACCAGGAAATGCTCACCCTGAAGCAAACAGTGGCCCCGTTGGCAGAGGCACGAGAGGAAACCAGGCAGAAACACGAACAGCTCAGGGAAGCCTCGGCAGCTTTGGACAAAATGATGAACTGGACAGCGCAGTATCAGCAAGCTCCCGAACATGTGCCTAGGAAGGATTGGAGTCATACGCAAGAAGCCAAAGTACAAATTCGGATGAGTATGCAATCCAAAGACAAGCTGGCCAAAGATCTGGACAAAGTGATGTCCGCATACAATCACCTAATCAGTGGTATTGACTCCATGAATGCTCTTCATCACATTCCGTCATTAGGGGCACTAAATGAAACTAAAGACTGGGAGCAGGTAGAGCAGGAAATTCAGTCTTTTCTGCAACCCGTAAGACAAGCTGCTGCTGCACCAGAATTCGAGGCATCACAAGAGAACCTGAATCGGTTGCTTGTCACTCCAGTGCAAATCTATACCAATCTTGCTTCCCTCTCAATGCTGATCTCTCAGAAGAAGGAGACTCTGGTGCCGAATGCCCTAGAATGTATGCATCGAATAAAAGAGGAAAGCCCTCTTGTCGCTCCTATAACAGCAGATTACCAGACTTGGCGAGATTTCCTCAAGGGCAAGAAAGTCGACGTTCCAGAAACCTCGATTGCGCGACCACCTACATAGCTCAACCGCTGGGTCGCAGGTGGCACCTGCGACCAGGTCGCAGGTCGCAAGAACCGTCGGGAAGCTGAACCGTCGAAAGGCCATAAGTGCGTCTTTTGAATCTATAAATACCCCTGTGGGGCACATTGTAAAGGGCTGCTCTTTTTTGGACTGAAAGGCATTATTGCATTGTAACTGAAGAATCATACTCTTGATATATGAAATACAATACATGTTAAAACCCCTTTGATTGGATGATGTGTTTAGCTGTGACAACATTGTGTGTATTCTGCGTGCAGTTTCAGAATATCTTTTGATTAATGAATCTGCGTTATTAATAGTATCATTCATGCCCCATAGCTATCTGTGATTGCGTTAATGATGCTCAAGTTTATTATTTACTTTATGATGAATGTTAATGAACTGTTTTATTAGAATTTCGTTATATCTTTCGGAAAGTTAAGGGGTATTCTTGCCACAAAGAACTGTTTCTTTGGCGGTCAGATTATCCTGCATGCATACCTCATAGATGTGTTGCTAACGACACTTCCTGAGTGTATGCATTCTGTCTATCACCTTGCTACGCACAGTGTCATATATTGGTTTTATACATCAGTCATTTATTCTGTATCGTGTGAATGAGTGTATGTTTGCAGTTTCAATCAGGTTGCTCGAAACCGAAGAGATAGTCATTTAAGTGGTAGCCGGACCCACACCCCGGACGGGATCCCTACTCCAAACGGTTCAAAGTCTAATTGGGACTTTCTACCGGAGAGATCCCCTACTGTTGGCCAGACATATTTTCCCGTCAACAGCTGGTCAAGTCAAGTTTATGGTCGCGCTTTGATTTTAAAGAACTCTGGTTGCCACGAAGCCTTAATTTTTCTGCTTCAAAAAATGATTACCTGTTTACCCGTAGCCTCTTTCTGAGATAACCAAAATCTCAGTGAAATAGCTGCGCTTTTCATTGTGTGGAATATATGATTTCCATTTCAGAGAAAGAGCTGCCCTTTACTATTTTGAAAATAAATTTGCAACAAAAGTAGCTATTATTCCAGACTAGATGACTGCATTTTTATTACCCTAACATCGAATAACTTTCAACACTGAAATAAGCCAAAATAGAGATTTTAACTTATTTTAGGACTCTAAAACACTATGACACCTATTCGCTTAAAAATACCTTGATGTTGGGAATCTTTTTTAACTTTTATTGGAAATGACTCAAACTTTGGACATGGACTAAGACACAATAAAAATTTGAGAACAGTGACACAATGGAAATTACACCATTAACATTTTCAGTGCCAACAATGGCTCCTATTGGGGATGAAGTCCTCCTTGTGAGGTTTCAAGGATTTTAGAATCAGTGCCTCAAAAACTCTTGAAACTCAAAAGTCTTTTTGAAAATAATGACTAGGATTGACCATTGACATACTGGACTCAAGACTGACCATATCTACAGATGTAAGTACCATTGGTCATGGAGTTTATTGACACATCACACCAGATATTTACAATGGAGTGACTCAACTGACTTACTAAATAAAGAACCTTTTAAGAAAATTCCCATTGACTGGGCCTCTAGTCAGCTGAACATCATCCAGATGTTTGAGCAAAAAAGTATTATTCTCCAAATCTTCAACGATTTTAAATGGCCCAAACTACAAATTTTCAAAATTACCATGCTTTCCATGGTATTCTCTCCTAGCATCCCAATGCAGCACCAAATCATTCTCCTGAAACAACTGCTGATTTGCACTTTTATCAAAAATAGGTTTGACTTTAGCCTGATACTTCTGAACTTTTTCCAGCAATGATTCTCTGATTTGATGTGCCTCTATAAACTATAGCATTCTCCTTTGGGCTGGGTTTTCATGATCAACGTCATCTTGTAGGAACTTCATCACAGGAAAAGCTAATTACGAAGGCATTATAGCTTTTGTACCATATACAAGTTGAAATGGAGATATTCCAATTGATTTTTACCACTTACTCTATCCGCCCACAGAGCATGTATCAATTGAGTATCCCAATTCCTCTTATTTCTAGGCATCATTTCTTAATAATCCTTACCAAAATTTTATTGGATGACTCATCCAATCCATTACCTTGAGGGTAATAAGGCGTGAAATGAGTCAATTCAATCCCATATTTCTAACAAAAGTTGTACATCTTAGCAGAATTAAAGGCCATTTCATTCTTAGTTACTAATCTCTGTGGAAAACCAAATATTGACATAATATTTTCCAACAGAAATTTGATAATTAACATATCAGTAGTATTCATGGTTGGTATAGCTTCAATCCATTTAGTGAAATAGTCTGTAGATGTGAGAATCCATTTATGCTACCCTGATGAAGGTGGATGAATTTCACCGATGAAATCTAGCCCCCACTTCTAGAAAGGTACATCTATTGAAATAGGAATGAGAGGTAATGGTAGAAATTTATATTTACCAACAAATTTCTGACATTTGACACAGCTCTTGACTTTCGAAAATACATCAGAGAAAAGAGTTGGCCAATAATAGCCAGCTCTTAAGATTTTATTTGCAGTGGCTCTCTAATACAAATTCCCTCCACACACTCCTGCATGTATCTTTGTCATAATCTCCTGGGATTCTACTTCATCTACACATCTTAGCAAGACTCCAACAAGATCTTTCCAGTAAAGATGGTCTTCCAAAATGGAATACTTCACAGCTCTCAATTTAAAAGCTCTCATTTTGGATTTATCCATTTTGGGTGGATAGTTGAAATTTAACAAGAAGTATACTATATCCTTATACCAATCTGAATTAAATATTTCAAGATAATTAGCAATACCTTCTCCACCTTCTCCTTCAACTGCCTCTACATTCCGATTTAAAGCTTTGCAGTTAGATTCAACCATCAAGCGAGTTAATCCATGACCCTTTATCAATTTAATTGGTTTGATTTCAACACCAAATTCCAAAATCTTGGTCAGCCATCGTCCTCTCCTTCCATCTGTATCTAGTTGCAACAACACATATTTAACAATGATATCAAACACAAAATAAATTATTTTTGAATGCAGCACATAAACACAAAAAGACTTCAAAGCCTTAACTAGTGCATATGCTTCCGTTTTAGTCAAGTTGTATTTTAACTAAATGAATTTTATTTCTAAATTTTTAAGAAAAAGGGAGGGTTGTTGTACAAGCATACTGTGTCCATACATCATAAAACATTGCCTCGTAAAGGGGGCATACATCTTTTCGGAACCTCATGGGACTTGCTTAAAAAATCCCATCAATGGACATCTCAAAAAATTTCATCCATAAGCATGTTCAAGTAGCCCTAAAATGTAAATTTATGCACCATGTGTTGGCACTGGAATCAACATTTGGACTGCAGCAAGCACCTGACTAGCCACATGCAATTTTATGATTTATTT